>JANHFT010005229.1:26778-38885 GCA_032467955.1 Pseudoxenodon macrops | reverse complement strand
CTATCTATCTATCTATCTATCTATCTATCTATCTATCTATCTATCTATCTATCTATCTATCTATCTATCATCATCATGGCTTCTGTTTTGATGAAATATACCTTTTTATTAGAAAATATTACTCCCACATTCCTAATTCTCAGGCATGAGTGTTTAGGATTGAAGAGGACCTCAACAAGGGGGCATATATTTGTTGAACATTCCCCACTTCTCTCAGTGAACTGCCTATGTTCCTCCTTGTTTCTCTTTTCCCCATTACTGATGTACTCTCTTCCCAGCATTTCATATTCATTCTTATTTTCATCATTATAAATCCTAATAGTTTTTGGAACACTTTGGATATGCTACAATCTCATCGAGCAATCTAAATTTACCTTGGATGCCCTAGTAGTCTAAAATCTGAAAGACAAACAACTTGCTATTATTTGGATATCAGCTTTTCATTTGTCTACACCAAAAGGGCCTGTAAAGTTCTAATCCAAAACATCTATGTCCAAAACGTCTTTGCACTTGAAGATTGAAGATTGTGAATGCATTTCCCACAGCAGTGCATGCTCTTAGGAGGTCCATATCTGGGAATCATTGTTGTCTTAAGATAGTGACATCACAGGTCTATAACAGTTCAGCTGCTACTAACATTATCCTTGTTCGCAGGTATTTTCCTATACTAGAAAATGCATAGGTATTTTCCTATACTAGAGAAAAATTAGAGAAACTCAGAACTATTGTATGAGAAATAGCTAATACAGACCTACAGTTTTTGCTTATGGCAACTTTAAACAACAATATGGGTTTTAAAACATTACATAAATATTTCCATTGCAATACATAAAATCCATTAAATTTAACATGTTATGACTAAGAGAATACAGGGATACTAGGAGGGCATTGCAGAAAAGGATCTCTTTTCCAAGCTTGAACAGAGTTTTTACCCAGAAAAGAAATCCCAATATCTGAAACGCCTCTTCTCTATCAGCTTCCAAGGTGCTTTCCACCCCTGAAATCAGAGTAGGAGGCAATGGCATGAGTTCTATAGATCCACTAGATCCAAAATCCACCTATTTCCCCTAACTTGCCATTAATCAAGATGTAATCCATACCAGTCCTGATGCTGACATAAATTTATTCACTTATGATTGATCTCAATAGAAGAAAACATGTTTATTTTTAAAGTGGCCAGATTATGGAAAGTAAAATAGATGAAGTCTTGCTTCAAATTGAGTTCAAGCTTAGTAAATTTATAGATGCACTCAGGTAGCTATATTTATCTATCCATTGCAATTTTTATTTTACTACTATATTTCTGGTGGTTTACAACTTTATAAAACAATGACTAAGAAAAAAGAATAAGACAAATAATATATACACACATACTGTATGTATGTATGTATGCATGTATGTACTGTATATACTGTGTATATGTGTGTATACACATACATACTATACATATAAAATCATATCAGAATATCCACGCCCTATTGCCAAATATTAAAAGACATCCTTATTAGCCGGAACTTAGCCATTAAACTCCTAGGGAGGCAATCTGTCTTAAACTTATGCCAAGCAGTGGTTCTACAACAAAGGAGCACTGATCCTTTGATTCCAGGATCTCTTCTGGCAGAGACCCTCCCATCATCCTGCTTACATAGCACACACATCAGGTTCAAGTAGATAGTAGATACATGCATCCTATATGATGCACCAAATCATATAGGGCTATATACATTACAATCTGCATTATGATTTGTATCTACAGTTCTACTGGCAGTCAATGCAAAACCTGCAACACCTTTCTAATGTGCAAATAGCAGCTTTCACTGCCAACACTGTATATTATGCATTTTCTGGCATAATACAGAAGTAATTTGTCATCTTCAGGGTTTATCTTCAATTACTCAATATAACCTACAGCTCTAAAATTCTACAGAAGTCTGCCTAACCTCAAATCTCAAACCAGGGTCATGAGGTGCGGGCACATGCCATCTGGTGAAACCCAGGTAAAAAATCAAAACAGCAAATTCTGCCCCCACTTCATTTCTACCTTAGTAATTACATATCATTCTGACAACAAGCAACATGGCTGTTATAATTACTTAACTTTTTAATTAAAAAAAATATTCATTTTCCCATCCAAACTTACAAAATGCATATTTAAAAAATCTAAAAAATAGCAACAATAATTTAAAAACAATTAAAGCAATTAATAAACAATTAATAATATTAATATTATTAATAAACAATTAATATCAGGAAATCAATTTAATTAATGGAAGAATCAAGAGCTTCTTATAAAAATACATGTTTTCACATCATGACAAAACATACCTCAAGGGAGATCACCTAACTGTTTGGAAGCAAGGAATTCCACATACTATCCATTCCCCAAATCTATCGTACATGGTAATGGGTTTTATGATTGTGGCTCACACAAAATAAACAACTGAATAATGACCATCAGCATCGTCAGTTCTCAAATACTGAGGAAAAAAATTTATTGCTTGTTTTTAAAACATGTTCTCTTTTTTCCCCTGGTATATTACCTGCAGGAAATTTCAGAATCACACTATAAACATCTAAAGAAAGAAGCAAAATCTTTGCAGCATTTGTCCAGAATGGAATGTACTAATAACCCTAACAAGCTAATAAAGAACAAAAACATATCAACTCTTTCCTCACAAAGAACCTGGAAACCATGAAATAAGGCTAGATATGATAGAATAATATGACAGAAATTTCCTGTTTTCCTTGCTTGAAGATAAATTCTCAGTTGGCTTCAGAATTAGCATTTATTTGTAATTTTTATTCAGTTATTATATAATTGATCGGGCAAGTTAGTTCTAAAAATCTTATTCCATGTGCATGTTCAGAAGCAATTGAAGAAAAGGGGATTTAAGCCAAGTAGTTGCATAAGAAAAACATTTTGTTCCTGGCATAGTATGTAATAATAAACGCCAGGATAACTTCATTCGTGATGATAAAATGACAGCAATTATGAACTACCGTGCACTTCCTATAAAGTACTGGTAACCTCAACAACCCCCACACAATTGCAATTGTGAACAGACTTGTGCTATCTCATTTTATTTCTAAATAATTATCTTTAACGAATTCAAAAAAGAATCTGTAACTATCAAAATCGTTTAATACGTTACCATTTATATTTATATTTATAAATGCAAAAACTAGATCAATAAATCAGTTTATTTTCTTTACAAAAGTAATGAAAAGGCATTACAGGTAACAATATGTTCTGACAAATACCTACCAACTTTACTACCATGTTTCCCTGAACCACGTTTATAAAATAAGCTTTTGACCTTATTTTTGGGGAGGTCTTACTATTTTGGAGCAGGAGGCGGCTCCTCTTGCCATCTTACATGATTTCCAGCTCTGTCTCCCTAACCCTAACCAGAGGAAATGGTGGGGTCCAACTGCGCAGGTGTTTAAATATTTTCAGGGAGGACTTATATTCGAGGGAGGTCTTATTTTTGGGGAAGCACGGTACTTTCATTGTAATGTTTACTCAATTACTATATTCTTAAAAACATGATAATTAGTATTTATTCTGACTATATCATTTCCAACAAACTGCACTTGATTTTAGCCAAAAGGCCAAAAAGAGATTAAATTGAGACTATGTGAAATATCAGCATAATCCATTGCATAGCAAAGGAAACCAACAAGAGATTCTGCTCAGCTGCAAGCCAAAGACCAACAGAGAGTAAGCCCCTTCTTAACCAGGTTAGAAACTTAAAACAACATAAACTGCAATCACAAAATTTGGCAGAATTTTGCTGTATAGGGAAGAGAAAAAACATGGAGATGGATATATCAGATTAACATCACAAAAATGTTTAGGAATTGCATAGCTACCAATCAACTTGAATTAGATCTGTCTATGGAATCATTAATGCTTGCATCCTACATGGTAGAAATATAAATTAAGATAGACTCATGTTTGTCATAGTGACTCAAACTACTTCTAATGCAGCCAATTTTACATCAAGTTCTCTCAACAACAACCAGCTTGAAATCTTCAGTATCAGCAAGTCTACCATTATTACTTTGGATAGGAAGTTAGATAAACTTTCAGAGAATGTCTCATGCGCTCATAACCCAACATGTAATTAAAAACAATGAACTTTTTGAAATGACATAAAAACTAGAATTTTGTAACTGATTCCTTTAAAAAAATTAACATTTTCTGTTGGATGAGTTGATGCTCATCAACATTATCTGGCTAAAAGGGGGAAAAATAAATCCATTAGTATTGCTGGGACTAAAATATTGGATAGAAGTTGAAATGATGTACAGATAGCAATAGCACTTAGACTTATATACTGATTCACAGTGCTTAACAACCGTAACTAAGCTGTTTACAGAGACAGCATATTGCCCTCAACAATCTGGGTCCTCGTTTTATTGACCTCGGAAGGATGGAAGGCTGTCAACTTTCAGCCGGTAAGAATCTAACTGCTAGCAGTCAGCAGAATTAGCCTGCAAGCAATACTGCATTCTAACCATTGTGCCACCATGGTTCATATTATTGCATTCATCTTTCCTTTACATGACTAGCTTCAATTTTAATAACTATGAACCATCTTGCTATTATCTCACTACCATTTTTCTCTAAGCATTTTTATTTAATATTCTTAACATGCAGAACAAAAGAATCTTTAAAGAAAAAATTAACAGAAATCAAAAGAATGAACTCAAGATAAATAATACAAGAAAAGATCAATAGTCACTGATTTACTAATATATACATTCAATGCAAAATCAGTCCAAAAGGTTAATGTAAAAAAAAATCACAAAATCCTTTCCATAATAATATGTATTGCTTCATTTGTTGATTAGTAGAATTATTTCCTTTTCCAAAACAGACAGATCACACATTTCACAATTCTTAACTTATAACATTTCACATTCCTTAATGTATAAAATTATAGTGTATTTCCAATTTCTCAGAGTGTAGTCCATTCTAGTCATTATTATAATTATTAATATTATTATTTTCAATTTTGATTTCATATGTGTTGATGGGGCATTATTGGAGATTGCAGTTCTTCAGTTCATATTTGAAATATCCCAGAAATCTCCACTTAAAACTTTGTAGAGAGAAGCATTTTGCACAAGGGTTGAGGCGATAGATCTCTTAGCCTTCCAAGATTTCTAATTTCATACCCATTTGCATTGATGTATCCCACATAGATTTTAACCCACTTTTATCCTTTTAAAAATACAGATAGATTGTGATAATTGTGAATTCAAATAATGCTATATTCAACTTAGTGTGAGTTGTAAATTAATATCAAATTGCATTTAAAGTGAACCAAAAATCCAGTTAATGTAAGCTAACATATTCACCATTGAGGCTAGCACATGTGTAATTGCAACTGGGTTTCAGATGCTGCTAATCTTGAAAAATGGAGAAAAGGAAGATTCTTTCCAAGGACAAAAGTTTTAAAAAGATATTATGTAACTTAATAAAGATATATAATTTATTGATTAGATCGGTATATTTCCTTAAGAATGGTACTCACTGGATGGTGAGTCCTTGCTCTAACTTCTGATAAATCAGGAATACCTCTATCTAATCTGGGCTAAGCATACATTTGTTTTTCTTTAACTAGTTCATGACCAGTATTGAACACTGTGCTTATACACCTTCCCTGGATTTGAATGATTCAGCACAGCTTCAAAGAAACTGTGTGGATGATCCCATATTCACATTAAGAGACTATACACCAATTTCCCAGTGCCAGTCTTTAGTATTCCTACTGCCTTGGCTGATGCTATCTGGCCCTTAAAAAAAAGTTAAATACACAACATGAAACAAAATCTGCAACTCCAGAAACAAGCTTGCACTTTGGACTTTGCAAAGCTTCAAAAGAGTGCTTGATTTGATGGGGCTTCAATTGAACCACCCATCAAAGCAGATCCACAAATTAAAGGGCAGACTCACTTCAAGGCAGCTAATCCACTCAGGTAGCTTCAAAGCATGTTTTTTTTTTAAAGAACTTTGCAGATTTGATGGCTTTCCTGCCACTACTAGGATTATTATAGCCAATATAAAATGTTGCAATTTCACTTCCATACTGGAAAATACTGGGAGTGAAATTTAATGGTGTAATATGCTCATATGCTGATGTGACTATCTATGTATGTATATTGTCTGAATTTATGAGGCTACCGTCTATCCAAAGAATTCTATGTTTTAAACAAAAGTAAATAATAACAATCGTAAAATACAAAAAAACACAAAAAACCTAGGTTAAGTCCCCTTCATTAAAAATCCACCACCACAATCCTGCTAAAAGAACAAAACAAAAAACAAAAAAGCAGCCACTCACATCATACACTCATGCCCTAAACTCTGCCTGGAGAAAGAACCAGATCTTCTAAAGGGTGATAAAATCAGGGCCACCCATATCTCGTGGGAGAGGTTGTTCTATGACTCAGGCATCATGACAGAGAAGACATGCTTCTTTGAGCCCACCAGATGACATTGCCTCACTGGGAAGAGCATAAATCAATGGGGAGAAGCTGTCACTCCAAAAACCATGCCCCATTCAATATAGAACTTTAAAGATGACAGCCAGAATGTTAAATGGCACTGGGGATCCTACTGGGACCCACTGAAACTTGTATAGTAGTGGTACTATGTGGGTACACTGCAGTCCATCCAACACTGCACATGCCACTATATTCTGGGCAGTGGTGGGTTTCAATTACCACCACTATCTGTTCGCTATTGGGAGTGTGCATGCGCAGAGACATCCAGGTGGGTGGGTGTAGCCTCCAGCCGCCACCACTACCACTTCACACGATCCAGGATGAACCGGTAGCAACCCACCACTGATTCTGGGCCAAATGAAGCATCTGAATGGTGCAGTTTAAAAATGTTTAAAGCATGAGTGATGGACCCAAAAATTTACTTACAACTGGTCCCCAGGTTACCACTGCTGGACCACCGGCAGAGTCACATGATCCCATTTTGGGCACTTGGCAATTGGCTTGCATTTATGACCAGTTACATCACACTGTCACATGATCATATTTTGTGAAGGTTTTTTTTATTTGCAATTTTCTGCCAAGAAACACATATTGGATAAAATGAGTTCACATTTACCATCATATGGTTTGCTTAACAACCACAGTGACCTTCTTAATTACCATCGTAAAAATGGTCATAAAAATTGAGTCTGGTCATGTGGCATCTTGACTTACAACTGCAATAATTTACAACCAAAATTCAGGTTCCAATTGCCGAAGAGTATCATTCTGTGCTACTCTTTCTGCATTGGCCTCTTTCTGTGTGGAATCGTATGTCCAGTGGTGAAATCCTGCCGGTTCTGTCTGGATTGCGTGAGCTGGTACTGGCGTAGGCGTGTGGTTGGAGAATCAGTAGCGGCAGCAGCACGAGGTTGTTCCTACCTGCCCAGATGTCGGTTACTTCCTGGTTTTAACCCTCTGCACATGCGCAAAGCCTTCTGTGCATGCAAAAATCAGATGTGACATCGGCGCATGCGCGAGGAAGCACTTTCGAACTGGTAGGAAAGATTTCACCCCAGTATATGTCAGTATAAAAATCAGATTCTGCCACCTCTGCAGTTAACTAATATAACGTATTGTTAGAAAGCCACAATCCTGACGCATCTAAGTCCTACCTATTGGTAATGTTAACCATCTTGACATTGATCAAAGCTGGAGGCAAATCATTTTTCTGAGGTGTGTCCAGGAGATGTTAAACTTTGCCAAAGTACCCCAAACAATCTGGCATTCTATTAAAGTGAATCTTTTTCAGAAGAACCAAGCTTGCCAACCAGTTAGATCAGTTCTGCTGGTACCCAGAAAATCTTGTGATTGGAAACATCACATGATCCATAAGGGTAAATTAATAGTTGATATGCTTCTGTATGATCCCAGGCATTTCTTTTAGAAAAGCAAAATGGAAAAAAAACATTTTGATATTTATATCCAAGTTTTAATTTACTTAATTGATGTTTGCATTTAGGCATCTCAGGCTTCTTCCTCCAATACCATACAGTTAAAAAATTTACATTACGAAACGAAATATCCACATTAGGGAGTCATTTATTGTACTTCATTAAAGGAATGAAAAGGAATACTTCATAGAAGGTAATGCAAATGGCCATTGAAAGCATTACTCTTTATATTATTCTTTGTTCCTTCCTTCTGCAAATTGTTTTGTTACTTTGGACTTGGATTTTGGATTCTGCATAACAACAGTATGCACACATCTCATCCTGGATAATTCTCACACCGTACATTGCATGCTGGTTATCAAGATGTTCAGCTGCAGTTTCTCTGAACAGAAAGTATAAAACTATTAACTACTCATAGACTCAAGCTTCTCACTATAGGCACACTATATGTTCAGCATTTAATGTCAAGTGTTTCTGCAATAAATTTCATTATTCATATGATGGTATATCAATGACTGCTCCTGATTTCTCTATGCACAATATTGAAAAACTTAAGTAAAAGTAAGTAAGTAAAAGGAATTGTTAGCTTTTGAAGACATAGTAGTATAGGGATCTTACAGTAATGAATATAATTAGTCTACTTATAACTCCATTGTTTTCTAGCCCAACAAATATTATATAATCTATGAACTTTTATTAAAATAATTGCTAATTAAAATCAAAAATTCAACCTATCCAAGAGTAGTAGAATAAAAAAAGAAAGAAATTAATAATAGCAAAGTGAATGTTTTTGAAAGACATTATAATCAAGAAGAAAAGTATCAACAAAAAATGTACTAGGATTAATTCTGACTATTTAAAAAGTTGCATGTTTCCACTTCAGTGAGCTTAATCTATTCAATCTTTTCCTCATTTCTTGATCTCCTTATCAACATTTTATCTTCACTTTTAGTTTCAAAGAATCATGGTTTCATTTTTGACCACTTGGGCTATTTTTATGAACCATTTTTAATTTTATATGAGCTTATGTAAAAGGTAGCAAATAGAAGCTACCAAAACATAAACAGCTATTTCTAAATGGATTAGAGAAGATACCATTTGAGGTACGGTAACTTCACTGGATAAAAGTTTTTCTACATTTGCCATGCAAGTCAAGGGCAAATGCTATAATTGCCTACTGGGATCAAAATAAATTGTTTCAAAATAGTATATATATAAACACATAAAAGGAAAACTGGTTTTTTGAGAAGTATATCTGCAAATCTGATAATGCAATTAATAGCAGCATAAAATAGATTCTGGCAAAGCAGGTTTCCGTGTTATTCATTGTCTTTCTTTCCAACAGAGGAATTAAATGCGTTTCCTGGACTTTGTTCCCTGTTCTGTTTCCCAACAAAAAAGGATGGTACAGAATGAACTTTTGCTGTGGGCACTAGAGTGCTTTACTTCACTAAATTGGTCAACTCGCTGATTAATGAACAGTACTGATCTATAGCATGTAGTTCATTCTCGGTCAGAATAGTATTAGAGGGTCTGTAAATTAAGGATATTAAATTTTTAACAGGAGTGCTAATCTGTCTATTGCTCTCACATGTTAGTTTTGAAAATATATTTTAACTTCAACCTGCAAGATTAACTGTTCTACTGTATTTTTCGGAGTATAAGACGCACCTTTTCCCCCCATAAAAGAGGGTGGAAATCTTGGTGCATCTTATACAATGGTGCGTCTTATAGTCGGAAAAATACAGTAATTTCTATCCCATTTAAAGGATAATTTAGCAAGTGAGTCATGGCTGTATTTTTATGTTTGTATCTCTTTATATAATCCTATTGGTCCTCATTTTTGTAAACCACTTGAAATAATTACTCAAATGTATACGGTTTTAAATAAATATAGAATTAAAAGAATCAACAATGCCAAAAATAAAAACTAAGTGGTTCATATGGCTGCCAGTTTGGAGGGGGGGGAAAAGCAGTCTAAGAAAAGAAATTAGAGATTCATGTCGTGCCACACAGGAAAGAGAGAAACTACTTAGGAAAGGTTGCCAGCTAGCCTGATTCTAAGTTATTTCCTGTATTTTGGGGACATCGAAGAGAATACTGGCTGTGAAACTCAGCAACTTATTTCTGTTAGGTTGCCTATAGAAAAATGATAGAAATGGCATTCTGAACAAGAATGAAAATTGCAAACCAAAACAAATGGCACATATAAACAATTATAGGTAAATGTAATAATATGATTCAAGGTGGTATTTAATTGCACAAGAAATGTCTTAGTAATTACTATTGTAATACATTTTTATTCCCCACCACTTGTCCCATGGATTTCAAGCTGGCAGAATAGAGGCTCCCACCAGCAGTTTATCTTCAAAAGAGTCCTGTGAGCCACTCTAGGCTGGGACATAGCAGCTGCTCCAGCATAACCAGTAAGGCTCTATAGTTGAGCTGATATACCCCATTGTTGCTAAGTAACTGAGCACTTCCCTCCCACTGAGCATGTGACTGTTTGTTGGGGAGGGGAAGATTAAAGAAACTGCATTTTATCTGTTTTGTGGAAAAATATTATGCTTATTTTTCTACATCACGATTAGCACATCCACTGCAATCCCACATAACGATTTCTTTCTACAACAGCAGCAACAACAACAAACTGGAATCCCTTTTATTATTGGTGATAAACAATATTTTTTCTCTTCAGGGCCCATGGCATTCCCCCCTCCCACTAGTCTCATCTCTACTTGCTGATCTAATTAGCTTTTCAAAAATATGCAAGTTTCAGGATAATGTCAGGTTGTGTTTTTTTTCAAAATCAAATCAAAAGAAAAAAAATGATTTCTAAAGGTTATACTTTCAAAGAACAACATAATCAGAAGTATGGATGAAAATGATCACGTTCATTATATTTATAAATAAAATGGGAGTTAAAATCCATCAAAGCTATGACCTCAGTGCAAGACAGTTAAGTGACAGAAACTTCCAAACAGTAAGAAAAGAAAAGAAAAGAAAAAGAAAGTATACTATATATAGCATGAAATTCACAATATAATCAAGATTAATTAAGTGTAAGGCTGCCTTAGTCTAGGCCACTTGACTAGATGGATGATTATCTTGAACACAGTTATGAAAACTAGGCCATTAGGAAACAGATAGTTGAAAAAGAGCCTTAGAAAACATCTAAGCTGGAACAGAATAACAACCCGCCAAAAATATTCTTGACATGTAAAACTTTATTATCATATTTACAAGTATATTTAGTATTTAAAATAATTGACTGGAACATAATTGTCATGAGCAAGTTTTTTTTTTAAATTCCATCTCAGCGATCTCCGCATTTGTTTCCCAGTTTTTGAGGACGGCACAACCGAGTTGGAGTTTTTTCTTTTCCAAAAATAAAATGAATTTGTCTAGCGGTACAGCATTTACAACTCTATTTTTCAAGTTTGCCTCAAAAAATAATAATGCTCGAAATTATGTTGCAAGGGAACTGATGTCTTAGAAAGCCACAATATTTCAGTGACTGATACACAGGAAAAAGAGATTAAAAAATGAGGACTATGAATATGATGTGCTGGTCAAAATGTAAAATAGGAATATGCAATAGAAAAGAACATGGTTCATCTTCCATGAACTGGTATTTCAAAACTGATACCATCAAGGCGGGCCCTAGAGAAAGACTTGTTTATTGAATGCATAATTAATATGGATGCTATTTTTCAGTACAGCGATACCAACTCAAATGACCCATTTGAAGACTGGCTGTAGCATAAGCAAAGTACTAAGCAAAGTACTAAGACATAGGCACATATAAAAACAACCTGGTGATTTCACTATATACTAGAATTCAATCCATAATCATTAAACCTACATTTCAAATTATTAACAATAAATACATTTTGTCCTATATTTAACTAATAGCAATATTGCCACTGCCATCCTCAGCATTCTGTTTCGCTTTCAGTTTTATATAAGGTCATCAAGTGTTAGCTACAGAAGGACAAATTAATGGCAAATATTTGGAGATGCACCATTGTTTACATATAAGATTTGAAATGTTTATATTTTAAATTGGCACATATAGCACATCTACAGAGGAATTATTGAGTCTGTCATCTGCACCTCCATAACTGTCTGGTTTGGTTCTGCAACCCAACAAGACAG
>JANHFT010005229.1:3174-23548 GCA_032467955.1 Pseudoxenodon macrops | reverse complement strand
CTCCCTTCCTCCCTCTCAATTGCAGCCCTGGGTTTCTTCTGTTTTTTTAGTGTGTTTTAATGTCTAATTAAGATCCAGTTATCTTACATTCTTATATTGCTATTAATATTAACCAGTCTTCTTCCATTTTCAAACAACAGAATCTCCAAATAGAGCAGCAGCGGCATTTCCTTTTTAGTGCAGTACATATTAGAAATCCTCAAACACTGAAGACATTTTTATTAGAGAGTAAGCCCCACTGAACATACCAGTTCTTAATTTGTAAGCCCGTATACAATTGTAAGTAAAGCATACTGCAGCATATTATTATTTCACATGTTCATTAGGCTTATTTTTAACTGTTCAAATCGTATTTTGAATCGGTTCATAATAATTTCACAGTAAGCAAACAGAGCAGATCCTTCAGCAATGCGTATTTTTGTCTCTGTGTTGTGAAATCAAGCTGCTATGGAACAAGGGAGTTAAAATAACAAGTCAGTTTTCAGCTATGAAATGTTGGAATATATGGTTTATCACTATTATTATTCAATCAATTTATATTCTGCCTTTTTTTTTTACCTCCAAAGCATTCAGATTGGTTAGTAATCCAGAGAAATGTATTGTCTCGGTAACTGAATCCTAGTTTAGCAGTATATCATTTATTATGGGTTTTACCCAAAAGGAAGAGGAATCTGACTTTAAGGAAAAAAATCAAAACCCTTTCTAGGAAGAATCAAAATGTCAATTCAGGAAAAAAAGAATTTGGACAGGACAGTCCCTTTTAGGCTATCAATATCAAATCCAACTCAAGCCAGTCTGGAAAAAAGGTACCCAGTTTACAAAATGATTTCATCTGCATATAACATGGTTTCTCACATGCAGGACATGGACAAACACATGCGGATCTGTCCTTCTAAAGAAAGAGCAAAAGAGGAGGGAGGGAAACATAACAGAGTTAAGATTTTAAAAAATGGATATTGATACCAGGAAAAGACCAAAACAAAAGGGAGAAACTGGATGGAACTGTGCAAGGGAAAGAGCGAAGAAGAGTGACAGATGCCTTATTTAAATGGTAACACCTCCTTCCATTTAAGCCAAAAAAATTCTGACCACATATATGTTATTTTCTTCCAAGAGTGGTGTAGTGGATTATTCTTACTCTCTTCAAGAAATTTGGTGTTCACTTTCCACATCAAACTTAAAGTGCTATGATTTCCTGGTGGTCTCCTACCTAAAATAGTTGCTGCCATCAGCTGTATAAAAGTAGTGAAACTCATCAGGATCTTTCTCAGCACCTGTCAACACAAGTAATTTAATCTATTCTTCATAGTTACCCATAGTCTGCAATAAGGTTGCCCTCTTGCTCGTTTCTTCCTTTAAACAGTATTTTCTATTCCAACCAGAAAATATAAGCTAATTGCAGCTAATTATGTGTCACTCTTCCCAAGTAGAACAGACAGGAAGCAGACCAGATTAATTAATTCTATTTTGCTGTAAGGCTACATTAGCAGAATCTTCCATGTCTGAAAGTACAAACCTCCTGCCTCTCTTCTTACAGGCTGATAATTTGGGGAGGGGGGGTATCCATTCTAAGTTTCTTTCTCTGCCTGTTATGCAGCTGCAGGCTTCCCCTTCCCCTTCTCTGGGCAGCCTCTCTGCCCTGTCTCTCTCAAGGTCATTTCCACATTGCATTACACTATAGGAGGAAAAACTCTTTTGCAGGTAAACCAGCTATATGACTTGAAATATATAATTAATAACAACAAAAATAAAACAGCACCTATCAAATAGAATTATAGGTTGCTTCCCTTCCATCCTGAATAGTTTAAAACCAAGGCTATGGGTATTATAGAATCCAACCTCTAATTACATTCCACTTTTAAAAAATCAGAAGATTTTGCAGTGGCCAAAAATGCATTTCCACACTTAATGCTAGTGCCAACTGTGTCCATTTCTGAAGACGACAAACAATATTGGATCAAATTTACAGCAACAGTCATTTCTGGATGAGTGAAAGCTGCCAACAATTTTGTTTAAATATATTTGCTTTTTGAACTTTTAATAAAATGACTTCTCTATATATTTTAAAATCATTTTAGCAAAACTGTGGAACTATGAAATTTGCAGCAATATTCCCCCGCCCCGATTAAGTTAATAAGATCTCCATTTCAAAGATGTAGGTACAAAAGCTTTGTGCAAGTAAAATATTTAAAGTTTAGGATTAAACTATTATTAGGAACTTGAAAGTCAAGCACACAGGACCTTGAGAATGAAATTTATAAAATCCCTGGCTCTTATGTCTTTCAACACTGGATGACTTACCCATCACTTACTTTTACATCTCAGTGCTTAAGTCTAGAATTAAATAAATGGAGCAGATTCAGCAGAGCCTTCAGAAGGAGTATAGGTGACATGAAAGGGCAGGAAGACTAAAATTAGGCATCTGTCTTCAGTACAAGAACAAGCGTATGGCACGTTTGTCTCTATTTTCAGTTGTGAAATGTTCAAGGATGACATAATTTACTATCAGTAATGACAATCATTAAAATTTCACAAGGAGGAAAGCTCGGTCGTAATTGTCATTTTCCGTAGAATCATGTATTAAAATGATACTAACTTCATCCCTGTGTGCCAGTCTAATCTACTTTAAAGTTACAGAAGAGAAAAAGAAACCATGTGTGCAGGAATGGGCACAACTGGTACACAACACAAAACTGTGCAAAGGCCTTCCTAGTCATGACTGCCACTTGCTCTTTGAAAAGGAGTTGTGAGTTTAGGAGGACAACACACACACACCGACTGCATATTGGGTTTGTTTGGGGCAATGCAACCCCCTGTAGGTGTAGTACCAAAGATGGCATGGTTCTAAAATGGAGGGCACCAAGATCCAAAGTCTACTTAATATTGCTAGGATTCAGTAGAAGCCTATTGATCTCTATCCAAACCTCTACAGTCTCCAGGCATCAGGACAGGGCAGCCACAGCACTGCTTAATTCACTAGAGGCAGAAAGATATTATTGGCTGTCATCTGGGTACTGATGATACCATATTCCATGCTGATAGATCATCTCACCCAATGTCTTCATGTAGATGTTTAAAAAGAGAGGTGAGAGTACTGACCATATGGAATCACACAAAGTAGGGATCCAGGGTGGGATCTCTCCTCCTGCATCATCATCAACATCTGAGACTGATCCCAGAAAAAGGACAACTACTAATAAAATACTGTGCCATCCACCGCCAATAGCTGGAGCTGGCCCCACAGCTTACAGGAGTCAATGTACTGAAAGGCTGCTTCCATCTTCCATCCTAGTCCACCAGAGATTATTTAAATTGACCAATGTTATTTCTGTCCTATTCCTGGGCCTAAATGAAAGGTTTGAAGATAATTCAGGTAATTCACTTCATCCAGAGCTCTCTGAAGCTGCTGCATGACCACCTTCTCAATAAATTTAATCCAAAAAAGGGATGAAGCAGAGAAACAATCCCTTGCTCAAGTAATAGTTCACCAATGCTAAATCCTACCCTCATAACAATACTTGGGCAACTTTAACTAACCAGAAGGGGCAGGGTTCTAAAGAGCAGTTAGCCAAGCTCACAGTACTAAGGACCCTATCCATTTCTTCAAAATGATCATAGACAACACAGCAGGCAGCTGCTCCTGGAGCCTCCTTAAAACTTGCAATAAAACCAGCATCCAGCTGAGAACAAATTCAGGTGACTTTATTTGACAGAGGTCAAGCAAATTCCTCCACCAGGCCTCTATAAAAGGGTATGATCCCTGACTACCCAAGAGGCCTCAAATCACCTGGAAAAGATTACAGGACAGGTATCTATGGATGCAATGATAGCCAAAAAGTATTGCCACTTTGCTACCCTTAGTACCAAAAAGTAGGCCTTAATAACACTTGTGGTTCTCTGGATGTCTCGTTTCTTGTTTCATCTGCCTTAATTTATCCATGAACCACAGAGAATGACAGGATACATGAGAGGTTGCATAGACATGGTCTGATCCAAAGCCTTGGCACCCTTCCTATTCCATGTGACTATCAAGTGACTGTGCAGCAGACCAACAGGAACAACACCTTATTTTACTACTAAACTGAAATATTTTTTTAGATAGCCACATTTGTCTGACTTTCAGCAACCAGTACAATCCAAGAAACTCACTGCGCAGGACCAAATAGGCACAATTTCTTTCTATGACTGCTTGGCTAAAACTCAGGTTTTAAAAAAGTAGATCATCTCTACACACATGTCTGTTTCTTTTTGCACTCAAATGAACTGTCATGTCTAAAATATAAGAGACCCTGAAGTCTTTTCAGTAGAAACTCTATACCATTTGGATTTATTTTTGTATGTATTAGTATTTCTGTATATATTTCATCCTTCAGGAAAACTGTACTATAGTCACCTTTTCAACATCTAATCAAACTTTTATTTCTGCTAATAAATACAAGTAATTTGGTTTTGTAAGTAACTTTCTTTATATATTGTCAAGTGCGGGAAACCAAGAACAACACCTATAAATGTTCAAAGTAGTTTCTTTATTGCTGTACACCAAAAGACAGAATCGTGCCACACTAAAGCATATAACTATCTAATAAATGAAATTTCTGTATCACGACAGCTCAAGGCTAATGTTTGTCTTTACTTGCCCTTCCCCTAGCTCAGTGCCAGATCTATACATTTATAATAAAAGAACCACCTTTTTCTTTTTCACAATTCTGGTACATTTTTACTAAAAAATACTTTCTAGGCTATGGAATTGAAATAGTTTATGTCCAGGATGTGAGGGGTCTGTAAATATTTTCACAGCCCTTTTTTTTACTCATGTAGTATACAGGTCCTCAATGGAAGGCAGGTTGGCAGTAATTGTTTTTCCTGAAGTTCTGATTATCCTCTGAAGTCTGTGTCTGTCTTGTTGTGTTGCAGAACCAAACCAGACAGTTATAGAGGTGCAGATGACATACTCAATAATTCCTCTGTAGAACTGTATCAGCAGCTCCTTGGGCAGTTTGAGCTTCCTGAGTTGGCACAGAAAGAACATACTTTGTTGTACATTTTTGATGACTTTTTGATGTTAGGTGTCCATTTTAGGTCTTGAGGATTCAGGAGGCTTCCCTGAAAGCTCCTGAAGCCTCCAGAGGGTGAAAAATGGTCAAAAATCAAAGCCGAAAATCAGCTAATTCAGTGATGGCGAGCCTATGGCACGCGTGCCAAAGATGTGTATACTCCAAGGCCCCTGTCAATTAAACACCTGTGGGACCAAAAATACCCTTTTGTCGCTGTTTCCAGTCATTGGCATAGCATCCCAGCAGAGATATGTATGGCACCCAATCCCTTGGGTTCCAGAAGTCTCTTAAGACTTGGCTCAGTTACCAGGCCTGGGGTTAGTGTGTCTTGTAGAGACTGTTGTTGTCGGTTATAGTTATATTTGATTTTTAAAATTTTAGTCTGAGCTCTCACAGGGTTGCAGGTCTCATGGGGAAGGCTGTTCATTAACAACAGACATTGCATCAAAGGGAGACTTCTTCTGGGTACTGTTAGATGATACTGTTTCGTGGAAGGTACTGGGGGAATGCCCACCTTGCCAGATCTACAGTAGTGAAACAGGCAGAAACTACTGAAAACAGAAATTCCTGCAAATAACCTGGCCCTGTACTATGCTGGGTTTTAAAGGTGGTAACAAGCACCTTGGCTTGACCTTTCCTGCCAGATAACATGGCTTTCTATGCTAAAAGCCATTTGAGAGGACTTGGTGACCTGTACACCAAACAATCTCCAATTTTCTCCCAACTACATTAAAAGTTCTTCTAGTTCTTCTTCAAACTGTTTTTTAATGTACATGAAAAACTGCCAATAAAAATGGATGCTTTTCTTAATAAAGCATTACACTGAATTTATAGCAATTTAGCATAAAGATCTAATAATCTGTAGCTTTGTTATGTAAGCATATGAAAATACTTAAAAAAAAATATTGGAAGCATTCTTATTTCTCAAAAGCAAATAGGTTAAACTTTCCAGTTTAACTATTAGGTAAATGGATAAAAATTATATATTCATGAACAAGTAATCAGACTAGGCATTTTTGAGCATCATTCTTAGAAAAATCCAGGCTAAATCTTCACTAGTAAAGGGTTTAATTTTCAGCTACAAAGTATAATCAAACTGATCCTTATCCTTTCGACATTTTACATGCTATAATTTACTACATTGGTTTGTAATGCTTGTTGTGCAATTTTGTAATATGTTTCCATTTTATTTTATTGTGCCGATATAAATCTGAAGTGCACACCTAAAATATTAAAAATATTAAAAATATGGCTATATCATCAATTTTAAACAAATGAAACATTTAAAAGTCAAAAGTTTGAGCAAGGTACCTTAACTGAATTCATTCAAAAATTTCAAAAATATAACAATTGGTCAACACTGTTTTTGATTATATTGATATATTGAGCATTATGCCTCAAAATTAAAATACATTAGTAGCTAAGGTTATCAGAGGCACATATCACGTCTTTTTCTATTATGAAATGTAAGTTCCTAATGAATTTATACCCTAGTGTTAATTAAAACAACTTGTCAAAAAAATGTAAAGAGAAACTTCTGAACACTGCATTAGAACCTGTTTCAAATTAAGCCTATGTACACATATTGGAATTTCTTTTAGCCATACATATGTTATAGGCATTTTAATCAATAATATAATTAACTCTTCCATTTCTCTAATGTAACCATTGTATAATAATTCTAGTTAAATATAGTAATGATATAACTGGATAAATTTATCCCCAATGTATTCCACTGTCTTGAATACTAATACATGCAAGAGATGTATACAGATATATACAGACTGATTATAAATATCAAGAAAAGAACAGCTGATATGACAAATGCCCCTAGTCTTGCCTGGAAGATGGGAAATAACATCACAGGAATTTATTGAGTATTAGTGTACTTCACATTTTATAGTAAATACCGGTAATTGATTATTCAACTGCAGCATTTACAATTTGTAACTCAAAAGAAAAAAGGTTGGATGGTGATAGTCTCTATGAAATTACCATGGGTTAATGGTACCTGGGAATGACTTTGAGAGATAAGCAAAAGAGATGCTGCATAGGGAACAATCAAAATAAAGATAGAGGATCCCCCAGAAAATCAGAAAACAGTGACAAACTTAGGAAAGACCTGTCCTAATTGATCAGGCAGTAAAAAGTGACTACAGGAAATTCATACATTCAGACTTGCAAGATTCTGTTAATGTAGCCTTACAATAAAGTTGAGTTAATTTAAAATTAGGTTGTGTTTCCTGTTCTGGTTTCCCTGGGAGGGCTGGTATACCGAAATTTGGCTTCATAAAATATTTGCACTACAAAATCAGGTGAGATTGCTCACTGGGAGAAATTTTTAAAAATGCAGACATTATTTAAAAGAACCAATGTTTGATGTGAACAAGGCAAAAGGATCTAACAGATTTTAACAAAGAGGGTGCTTTCATAGGGTATAAAGAAATTTAATTGAGGGGAAAGATACATTTTAGTATTAATAGAAAATACATTTCTTCACTTCTCAGTTGACCTATCATCATAAAGTCAGGTAACTGTTTCTGGAGGGCAGAAACAAGTGGTATTGTCCTATATTAGTCCCTTACCATCAAAGCAACTTGAAAAGTTATCTTTCTGCTGTACTTCCAAAGTACATTTTTCCAGTGCTCCTGTTCATTTCAGATAGCATGCTGCAGTTTCTAGTAAGATAAACTCAGACGTTCACTGACAAATTTGCAGAGAAAAGAACTACCCCTTCAAATGAACCCATGTTTACCATATTCTCTAGACATTTTAAAGCAGCCTTTTATAATTAACACAATGTTTATAATATTTGCTTTGTGTACATAAGGTTGCTATTTCAAATCTGGAGATAAACTTTAAAAAATGTCCGTCCGCCCCCCGAGCTTCCTGCTTGTCCATCTATTTTAAAAAGAAAAAAGAAAACAAACACACCAAAATATTGTTTGGGTTTTTTAAGAAGCAGTATATTGCTTACAAAGTAAGAGTTTAGTGCACTATTATAGCACCCACAGCAATGTCTGCTCTAAAGGACATCAGAAAGAAAGATAGTAAGAAATATACTTCTTTAAAGAACTGCTTGTTCTGCCTTTTGATGATTGAAATTTGTACATATAAAACTGTGCACATGTATACATGTCTCTTTTTGATCTAGCTTACATTGTAGTGTACAGAATGGATTTTTCTCTCTCTTTCTTTCCCGAAGTAGTGTACTGCAAACCCTTAAAATATATACCTGTGATGGCACGAGTGTCACAGGTGGCACGCATAGCCATATCTGTCAGCTCCAGCACGCTGATTGTCGGCCTTCCAGAGGGCAGTGGGGAGGCTGTTTTCGCCCTCCCTAGGTTTTAGGAGGGCGAAAAATGGCACAATTGGCCAACTAAAAGATCTGAGGCTTCAGTGAGGCCTGCGCGCATCAGCATGAGGGCAGCACAGGAAGGTCAGTGTGCACATGAACATGGGGGAGGGCATTGCATTATGGGTGTGTGAACGTGCACACACGTTATCACGCACACAACCTTTTGGCACCCAAGTATATATCACTGATATATACGATCATGAGTTACATCTATTTTAATTTTTCTTTTTTATAGAACTATTTTTCTTTTCTTTTGTATAGAACTATAGTTCTACAGTTAATACGACTATGTTATTTTTAAGTTTCCCCAATGTTCAAATGTATTCTAGATGCATTTAGATTTACATACAAGTTGATAGCAAATTGACCTTTCGTGACCTTTCCCGCATGTTTACCTTAAATCATCATTGTAATAGAACCAGCGAGTGCATCAACACATAAGATATTACATTATTCTGATCCAAGGGTGGGTTATGAATATTTTTGCTGCAAGTTCGCTCAGGGTCACGCTGCATATGTACATGCACAGCACTCAATAACTAGCTTCTGTGCATGCTCAGAAGCAAAAAATCCAAGATGGCGGCACCCATGGAGACATCAATGGAACCGGCTCCGTGACATCACCGCGGAGTTACTACTGGTTCTATAGACCCAGATAGAACTGGTAGGAACCCACCTCTGTTCTGATCTAGTACACTATTTCTCCCTATTCTACCCCCAGCCTTGTTTTTGTTCTGATTCAGATTCAAATAAAGTCAGAAGCATTATTACAGTTTAGGAATAATAAAAGTTTGTTCTACTGTTTTTGTTCAGATTAAATTTAATTCCCTAGATTCTATTATTGCAATTTTCAATATTGCTTTCTTCAAAAGAGATATTCATTCTTTCATAGCCACCGTTTCCAAATGTATCTCCGCTTAACTATCTTTCTTTTGAGCTCAGAAGCTAAGCAGAATTGGGTGTACTCAGTAAAGGTGAGCAGTATTTCAAAGCTTTGGTCTCCAACTGGGGCTTCAGACCACATGGGAGTTTAAACTTAACACCTGTCTGAAACACCATAAAACAGCTGTCTCTTGTGACTGAGCATATTTGTCTAGCGAAACAAGAATCCTCTTCCTATCTGTGTTACAGTAAAAATAAAATAATTAAAATTAAAAATGGCACAGAATTAGACTAAAACAGATGCTTCCTCCCAGAAAGTGATTAACTGTTTAAATATTTAAGTGTTAAGCATTAAAAACTTTTCAAAATCAGAATGATGTTTCTAACATTATTTTAGAATTTGTTTTTCATCAGATTTACTATTTAAACACCTTCTTCTTTAAAATGCTTTGTCCCTCTAGAACACATAAAAGTTTAATTTAAGATTTAACATGTATTTTTATTGTAGACCATAAAAATAAGATACTATTAACAGAGGTTTGGCAAAGGTGGTATATCTATCTTGCAATATCTGTGGGTTTATGATTTTGTTAATTATTTGTAAAAAATATTTATTCTGTTTTCTGTGAGACCAGCATGAAAGTGCACAGCCTTATTCTACTGGACTGACCTCAATGAACCCCATTCCTTAATTAGAGCAAAAGGAATAAAAGGATATTGGAAAAAAGTTAACAGGATCTATTCATCAGGATTCAGATATAAAATGAAATTCTGATTTTTTAAAATGTATTTAATAATTTATATGGCTGTCCAACCCACATTCAGTGATTCCAGGCAATGTACAGCATTAAAAACCAACAAATAAAAAGCCCCCAGAAATTCCCTATCCACAATAATAATGGCAACAAATCAGGGGTGGGTTCCTCTTACCTTCCCTACCAGTTTGGGTCATGCCGGAAGTGCTTCACGCACGCACGCGCCCCCTGTCGCTTCTGGGTATAAAACCCTCTGCACATGCGCAGGAGGCTTTGCACATGCGCAGAGGGTTCTTTTCAAGGGAACCTCCTCCTGGAGTACCAAATTACAGCTGGAGAACCAGTTTGGGGGCGTGGCTAGGTGGCCGTCGCTGCCGGGTTCGGTGAGGAGGGCCAATTTCCGCTACTGGTTCTAGCAAACTGGTCCGAACCGGCAGCAACCCACCACTGCAACAAATGCAATCATACAAGCTACTTGATTGACTTCAAATCAATCTGGGTCTCCAGGCCCATATCTTCAGTGCCTTTCAGAAAAGTAGCAAGAAGGTGTCTTTTTCCAAAGGGAAGCAGCCATTACAGAGAAAGGTCTTCTTCTAGGTCACATCAAATGATGGGGCCCACAACATGCCTTGCCTTCCCACTCTGGTGGATAAGAGGGAAAATCCCTGCAGTTTTACTCAATCAGCAACCAACATAGTCTCACAGAAGATGTGACACATGTGCAAATCTGGGTTTCTGCAGAACTATGTTGAAGTTTCCAGATACTCTTCAAAGACAGTCCCATGTATAGTGCATTACAATAGTCCAACTGGGAGATGATTCAGGTGCATAGTAACCATGAGAAGACCCACCTGGTCCAGGAATGAATATAACTGGCACACTACACACTCCTGGGCAAGCTTGCCAACAGTCCCTCTTGTAGGAATCACACATCCTGGAGAACTCCCAAATTTCACACCAGGTCTGTCTGGGCAATGCAATCCCATTCACAATCAAAGGTGGTAATTATCAAACCTGCATTCAATACTGTTCCTCCAAGTGCATTTTTAGCCTATTGCTTCCCATCTAGATCTCAACAGCCTCCATATACCAGAAAGGGCAGTTGGTAGCATCACTTAACTTATTGTCAAGAAGTCATTGTGGAATTTCAAGTTCTATCTCTAGGGTCCCCAACCTCTCGCCCACAGCCCACCACCAGGCCATGCCCTATTCGCAACTGGCCCATATGAGTGGCAGACTGGTGCATATGCAGTTTGACCTGCGTGAACAGTAGGCTGGCATATGCAGCTCAACATACACAAGTTGCGCTGAGCATGCATGCACACTGGCCTGTGAGTCGAGCTGCATGTGTGCTTGTGCACCGCTCCCACCACCACCACACACAAGGCCGGGTTTCCCTCTTTCTCCCATCTGGGCCACCAAGCTGCAAATGTTGGGGACCACTGTTCCATCTGCTTTCTCCCATATCCGCTATACTCAGTGAAAAGTTTCATAAATGCATTCTCATTCACAGCAGTCCCATGAGCAAAATCATACCAGATGTTATTGTTGTATGTAATAAAACCCAAGTACAAATTGTATTTAGTACAAACCATAATTTGCAAATTAACTGCAACTAGGGTTAGGAAGATACCAATTCAAACATAGTAATTCATTGGAATATTTTAGGCTGGTTATTTTATCTGTTCAAGATATTTAAAGAATTGTTGTTAGGGGGATAGAATTAGAGGAATGGGTATTACTTATGCTACTGAGAACCTGGAGGTAGTGCTATAAATCTAAGCAATAATAACAATTTAGTTGTAACAGTAAACTATAATTGTTGCTTTGTCCTCTTTGAAGCAATGATGAAGAAATTTCTATTTCATCTGATAAACAATAGGAGGCAAGAATAGGAAACCTCAGTATAACCACTATTTGTTTGGATTAATCTTCATTCAGGCTAAATATTTCAAGACAAAATAAGAATGGTTAGTTCTAATCAGAAGCCTGTGTTTCTCTACTTCCACAGAACAGAGTGGCATGACTATGAAAGAAATGCATGACTATGTTCACATGATCACTTATCCATGGTTAGCATAATAGTGATTTATTCACTATGTTTTATGGTTCTCAGTTTGCTACCAGTAGGTACACTGAACCATAAATTAGCTACAACATGTTAGATATAAATGTGAATGCCATGTTAATAGCTGTGTTTGAATATAGCCCTATAATACTAAACCTGAAGTCCATGATGGAGCCTTTGCAAATATTTCCCTTGGTATCCACTAGATTGAATTTTTGCTCTCTAAGATTTGGAGGAAGACTAGATTTCTTTAAAGCAGAGCTTCAGATTGTTACTACATTTACGTCTAACAATGCTTCTCTACCCCTCTTGGGCAAGAGGTAATCCTAAAATAAAAAATGGCCAGATCAGGTAAAAAGTATATTGTGTGAAGGGACTATTTCCTTCTCCCTTGTTCTAGTATTTGTTCTCGGTAACTAGAAATGAAGGGACAGAGGTGTGAGCATGGTCTTTTTCCTTATAGCATGCAGTTCACCTTTTCTGAAACAGCTGTTCAAGTAGAAAATATTATTCAAAAAGACTGATTTGGGTGAGTTATCTTTTAACATTGCTAAATAGGAAAGTTATTTCCTAGGATATAGGAAACTTTGCATAATAGGAGTAGCTACCAAAAAGCAAATATTTTAAGAGTGAAAGACTGTGTCTGCCATAGCAGCCATTGTTGAAAATCAGCCATACCCATAATTTTAATTTCAAAATATTAGTGACTACAGGGAGAACTATATAGTTTAAGGCTACATCCAAAATTTGGTCTAATTATTAGATCATTTATCAGGTTTCCATTACTTCTGAATTAAGTTATATAGTCTTGTGGCACCCTTATGATTAGCTTGTTCATCACATCTATCTATAAACTGTTCTAGACTTCAAATATTTGGATTATTCTTTAAAAAGAAAAGTTGTAAATATACACCATTGCTGTTGATTGGAAGGCTTGAAAAGAAGGCAAAAGGAAATTAACAGATGATGTCATACTGGCATTACTATATTTTCTGTAATTTAAATTCATTATTCTATGTGCTTTATTCTGGAATGGTAATAAGCAGATCTTGATATTCTGCTTTGTGACATCCTTTCCAATACAGGATAATATTTGTAGCACAGGATTGAAATTTTTTCCCCCAACCCTTTGGTGTTTTCTGAGCTTGGTTGTTTTCATGCAGATGTCTTATTACCCAAACTAGGTGACACCATCAGTGCTAGCACCACCTACTTTGAGTAATGAAATCTCTGCAAGAAAACAACCAAGCTCAGAGAGCTTCAAGAGTGGGAGAGGGTGAGAGACATCCTTTTTGCTAATTGAAAGATGTTATTCATTTTTTGGTATTGTTTTCAAAGTTAAATATTTCCACTTAGTTTCTAATCTCCTGCTCATCTTCATTACCACTATCTAAATCTGTTCCAGGCTATTGAACCCTGCAATGCATAAGAATGATCCTACTAGATATAACATTTGAGATGAGGATGCAACAATTTCCGAATAAGGTGGAATTGTTAATTCACAGAGTTCATTCTGATATTAATGTTATACTCTCTAAAGCATCACCAACTTCAATCAATTGCTACTTCACCTGACTTTTTATCACTTGTTCCTTTTGAACAATTTGCATCCTTCAGTCATTGTATTTCAATTATAGGAATCATCCAACCAGGTCTTCATTATACCTTCTACATATTATTTGCTTTTGGTACTGTTCAAGCTCAAGCTTTGTTTTATAGGCAAAAGTATGGGCAATAAAGGCTATGAACTTTACGATTTTATAGACTTCCTGATTTTTTAGTTGATTGGTTTAATAGGCCTCATTTAAAAAACACTTCCAACTTTTCTAAACTATACAAGCCTTTATCTAAAGTTCTTATTTCAGGATGTAATATAAATATGCCCATATAAATATGTTCCTAACCAATTAATCTAGTTGTATCCAACTGTCTAGCGTGCAGTTAGGAGTTAGGAAAAATACTGAGTATGCACAGATTACTGTTGTAACATATACAGTTCCTCTTTAATGTTTGAATTGCTTTGAAAGTCTTATCCAGAATATAAAAATAAGATTGTACATAATGTAAAAACTATTTACTGTATTCTTTTGCTCAAATATAAAATTATTAAACATATCAAATCAATAAAATTACTAAGGCATTTGGTAATAACAAGGTCTTATGAGAAGAAAAATGTTCAATTACATCTGACTAGAGATTAAATAACTTAAAGAGATAAAAGTAGGATAGCAAGAGGATACAAGTGCATACAGACATTAAAGCTGGCAAAAACAAAGCAAAACCAACCCACAATATTGAGGTGAAAAAATCTTTTTAACCCCTCTATAAACAGGAACACCTGAACATTTATTTTGTTGCCTAGTTTTCCGAAAATAATGAGATAGTTGAGAATGAACATTTTTTATCAATACTGACACTAAGCTATACATTTTGTTAACCAATAACACCATCAAGGGTTTTGACTTCCTGATGGTCCTAGTTCAAAATATGAACTTAGAGCAATACAGAATTGGCTGAACAAGAGACCACATATACCCATCATCTGGTTTTTAAATCTAACTGAGTCGAAGTTGTGTTGCTATGTTCTTCCAAAATGCTTTCTGAACACATTTAAGAATTAACACTTAAATTTCAAATCTAGATCTTGTTTATCCATTTCATCAACTGTTAGTTTTTCAATCTGCAATTTCAAAAATAGCTCATATCAGAAATAAAATCCTCATTCTGCAAGTCTAGACATGACCCATCTGGCAGATTCTTTTTTCTTTCATCTCCAACCCTGACAGGTTTCAAGCTTACTATTGTTTGGGCAATACTGTATATTTTTTGCCAATTTTTGTGAGACGTAACTGATCTATTACTAAAAGTCCATCAGCTAAATAACTCAGACCATTCCTTTAGAAATCAAATCCCAGGAATATCTTTTCATAACCAGTTTCATAACCATTTGTAGGATTTTCCTCTCTAGTCCTTTTCCACAGACTGTTGGGCTAGGTGAATCATTTCAATCCTAGTGTTAATTTGTTTTGTATGTGTTCCAGGATTGTACTGCTGTTGTGTATCTTTTTTTCAAACAGTTTTAATGAAAGAGGGTTTCTGGATGACAGTTGTAGGCAGAATCTTGCAAATTGCTCTGTCTCTCTTCTATAATTCTGGTTAAGATAGGTTTGCATTACGTGTGCTTTGAAATGCTGAGGCAGAGTTCTGGTTCCTTATTTTTTCACCTTTCCTGATTAAAAAAAAGTTTGTATTCCATAAAATATCCCATTTATGGTATATGGGAAGTATAGCTAGCAGTGGTATTCAAAGAGACAAAGCACAGAATTAGGCAGGTCCATGCTAGTACATTTTTTCCCCAATCATCCATTATGCTATTAGAACATTTATCATGATTGCCCCCACCTAGTACTTCAAAACTTGACAGAGACCTTTTGGATATCATGGATTAATCCAGTGAAACAATGTTAGATTGTATAATGAAGTGCTTAAAACGCAATGAGCCATGAAACTCCAAAAGAAAGTGTGCATAGCTACATCATATGACCAGAATTTAAATATTTATAGAAAGTCTGATTGAAAGAGTGAAAAAGGCTATATCCATGGCATTCACTCACTGGCAGACTAGACAGTGAGCTAAATCTGATTCTATTTTTCCAAGCAATGAAGAATTGCTAAGTTAAAAGTGACATAAAGCAATGATATACATCATCATTCTAAAGAAACATTTCCAATCTATTCTACTTCAATCCTAACATTTGTTTAATTTGAACAAAAACATCTGTGGTTAGTTTAAACTGTAGCTTGTTCTAACAATCCAAAATCAAACTGATTCTTATTTAGATGAATTAAAATTAAATATAGGCCGAACTCCCAGTCCAATGAAATAAAATTTAGAAACCAAGATCATTAATCAAAATCCTCAGTCTCAACTTGTATGATGCAGCAAACTCATTCAAGCAAAACAAGCATAATGACTTTTTTGGTTGATGAAATCTGCCATACAAGCACCCATTCCATCTCCAAAACTTTTCCAAAACTAATAGCAGTTTTCCCCTAGTTTGTCCTGGCCATCACCAAACAGTGAATATTTTCCCCCTTTCTTTCCTTTGTCATGTATATATTTTTCTTTTTAAACATGTGCAATGGAGAAGAACAAAGCCAAAGAATGTGCTACAGGGTGTAGATTCAGTTTCCATATTCATTTAGGTATTTGTTTATATGGTCAAACTACTATAGTATAATAAATGAATAATTTGTTTTATGGTTACAGAAATGATGAAAATTTAATATACGGTATATGCAGAAATCAATGCTGAAAGCAAAACTTTTACCTAACTCCTCAAAACAGAGTTTCTTAACTCCTTTCATAGCTATATGTGAAGCCTGCATAGATTTTTTTAAAGAAACTGACCAATTAGAACAGCTTTGATTTTAGAAAGGTTAAATTGGTTTCATTTTATAACCACAATGTGCTTTTTAAAATAACATATTATCATGTCAAATTGTATACCTACATTTGGCTTAATTTGCAATGTACAGGATCACTATGTCTAACCATCCACATGCAAGATCCAAGCAAGGTCTTGTTGGTAACAGAGTTTTGCTTTCCATTGTAAATTCACCAGATTCTGTGAGGTGCAATACAACCTCCTTTTTGGTTAAATGAGCCATAAATATTAATCCCAATATCAAGTATTCTTTTCAGTATTTAAAATAGGTAAAAATATTTTTTCTATCATAAAGCTAACAGATATGGAATAAAGAAGTGAATGGTGGTAATACCCGGCTGATGTTGTTTGAGTTTGAGATGTAAACAGGAGTCACCATTTTTAGTATTTGGATGGGTACATCCCATACATACAGCAGCTGCATTCACTACTAAACCTATGAGATTTCCCCCTCCCCATATACGCACACAAAAGGAACAGAGGTGTGTTCCTACCGGTTCAGACCAGTTCTACTGAGTAGGTAGTAGGTTGCTGGTGACATCATGGAGCCGGTTCTGGTCCGTAGAAGTTGCCATCTTTTTTGGGGATTTTTTTTTTTGAGGGATTTTTTTTGGGGGGGAGTTTCTGACACTGTGCATACGTCGCTATCTTGTTTTCAGCCTTTTTTTTTACATTTTTCAGCTTATTTTCTACTGCGCATGCGTGAGCCCATGCGGCACAGGAGGCAGGAAACCGGCAGCGAAGTAAGTTAGACCCCACCCCTGAAATGGGACCGCCTTAAAGAACCCTTGTAAGACAACATTCACAGTAAGTTGAATTCACCCTAAGCAGCAACAGGAAGAAGACTCAGAGAGGAATTTGTGGCACAGTAAACCAGATTGTTTCTAATCACTAAAGGTAAAGGTTCCCCTCACACATATGTGCTAGTTGTTCCTGACTCTAGGGGGAGATGTTCATCTCCGTTTCAAAGCCGAAGAGCCAGCAATCTCCGAAGATGTCTCCGTGGTCATAAGTCCAGCATGACTAAACGCCAAAGGCGCACGGAATGTGGTTACCTTCTCACCAAAGGTGGTCCCTATTGTTCTACTTGCATTTTTATATGCTTTAGAACTGCTAGGTGGCAGAAGCTGGGACAAGTAACAGGAGCTCATTCCATTATGTGGCATTAGGGATTCGAACTGCTGAACTTTCAATCAACAAGCTCAGCGTCTTAGTCACTGAGCCACCATGTCCCTTCTTATCAGTAACCGTATCTCAAAAATGGTTTGGCTAGCATGCTGATCTAGTAGGAGGATCACAAAATAATAAGATCACAAAGATGGGTTCATCCAAAACATTGCAATGTCACATTGCTAATTTTCACTGTATCTTGCTTTGCGTTTGCAATGCAGTGAGCCAAATAAATATAAGCTCTGGTTCTACTTTTGTTCAGGGCAGCTCAGAAAAGCAACAAAGCTTTGTTGGGGATCTAGTAAAGGTTCCAGGGGATGCTCATCTCCATTTCTTAGCTGAGGAAGCCAGCGTTGTCCAAGGACACTATCGTGGTCATATGGCCAGCATGACTATATGCCGAGGTGCATGGAACACTGTTACCTTCCCACCAAAGTAGTACCTATTTATTTACTTGCATTTGCATACTTTCGAACTGCTAGGTTTAAAGCGGCTGGGACAAATAATGGGAGCTCACTGCATCACATGGCACTTGAGTCCCAAGTCTGAGCTCTCAGCTGTCCAGCTCACAAGTTTAGCATCTTTAATCACCGAGCCATCATGCCCCCTTTTGTTCAGGATCTAATATATACTGGTTATTGTTTGTATTCATGCAAATAAAATAAAATTATATCTTTAGAGTGATTTGGTTGCTTTAGATGAGACAGGTTTTGGCTACAACAGTAACTACCAGAGAATTCCAGGTATATAAACTGAACTAGGAAGTTGGGGAAAAAATCCTGAAAGTAAACAGTAATAAAATGCTATCATAGTGTTCTAATGAAAAATGCATCCACATGTCCATGAACTTATTAAGAGCTGCCGTTTTCTTTTAACATTGTAACATAATCCCATGTGTGTCTACTCAAAATGAGGTTTCATTAACTGTAATGGTATTTATTCTCTATTAACTGTAACTATTCTTTAGTCTCTATTAGCTCAAACTATTGACCATAAATTCATTACACCAAGAAATTAATGCATTTTGAATTGCTGAAGATTATACTATTCTGGTTTTGTACTGTTTTAGTATGCTAGGACTATTTCAGAACACTCAAACACTATTGACATTTTGGAGGATACAGAGCTGCTGAAATGTTTAGAATTCAAGAACAGATTCTACTGAAAAGTATTATTAAACATTGTTTATAAAAGAATGGCTAAATATTAATCCCAGGGAACAAGTACTCAGCAGCAACATCTGTGGTGAATTCCACATCACTTTGCAGTTTTTTATGGTACACTCATAATAGCAACCATATTTTCTATGTGACACTCCCTTTGTCCACCACCAAAAACCAAATAGGAGATTAAAGGAAGACCTGAGAAGAAATACACTTACAGTAAATAAGAAGATGGAAAGGCTCCTATGAGTACAAGATAACATATGTTGAGAATGAACAAACTATATTGTTTCATTGATTTTTCTTAGTGAAACTTTGAAAAATAACAAAATCAGTGTTGCAAATCAGTTCTCCTGTCTTATTTGGATAATAAATGCTTTAAAAAAAAAGATTATGGTTTCATAATTTGTAAACCTATTATGAAATGTGTCAAACAAATCCATGAAAGAATAGATTAAGACTGATGTGACACAATTATTTTTGGGAGAAAAAAATCTATAGACAGTTAGTTCATATTATGAGCTTATTTTAGTATATGAAATGTCAGTTTTCCCAATTTCCACATTAAATAAAACATCACAGGTATATTATCTATAGTCCTACTTCAGATTTAGTTTCTATAACCTGTGTGGTTTATACATTCATTACAAAGCTATGAAGAATGAAAAGCACTTCAATGTAGTGATATCTTTTAGAAACTTCACAATGCAAAAGAGAATTTGAAGCTGAATAATATTAGAACTCTCTTTATATTGTAGTATAGAGAGATTATAAACATCTCCTCTACGCTGAAAACATTGAACATTTGAAACATTGCACCCCCTTCAATTCAAAATTCCCAATTTGACACAGACAGAAGCCAGTCCCACATATGATTAAATGTCTTTCCAGTACATTTTAAGATTATCATTTCAAAAATTAACATTTCTGGATAAGATTAATATGTGATTTTAAAACCTTTGTTGTTATTTTTTTACAGTGAGCACACTGGCACGCATTAAAATGAAATTTTATTGCCTGTTGTCAAAAGAAAGTACCGTATTTTTCAAAGTATAAGATGCACTTTCCCCCCTCAAAACAGGGTGAAAACTTGGGTGCATCTTATACAATGAATGTAACCCCCACCCTTTGGCCTCTTCCTCCCAGCAATTTGCCTCCTTGCAGCAAACAGTGCAGAGCTTGATTAGCACAAGCAACTGATTATCGGCCTCCCAACCATCAGCTGATTCAGGCTGCAGGCAGGCAGCAATAGGCTATGGCAGTGATGACTAACCTTTTTCTTCTTGCATGCCAAAAATGGCAGTGCATGTGCTGGCACACAACCCCCATGCACCCAGCACTGCACATGCATGCCCCCCCATGCGCCCCCCATGAGGCCATTTTTCACCCTTCAGAGGCTTTATCAGGCTTCCCTGAAGCCTCCAGAGAGTGAAAAATGGCCCAACGGGCAAACCGGTTCGGAAACGGACATCC
>JANHFT010005225.1:34752-51997 GCA_032467955.1 Pseudoxenodon macrops | reverse complement strand
TTTCTGGAAGGGTTCCGGCCTTCCCCCCCCCATTTCTCCAAGGGCAAAAGCCAGGAAAGGACTGGACTTCTTCCAGGGGAAGGTGGACTACTTGGAGGGGGTGGACCTGTTTAGCTGAGCCCAGGGTCTTCCCCTGCGTGGACGAGGTCCCGTGTGGATCAGGGCAGCCCCCAGGCCCAAAGCAGAGGACCCGGAAGCACGGAGGCCCATCCTTTGGAAGAGCGCTGGGGTTCCTCAGCCCAGAATGAGGACAGGAAGGCTGGAGCGTGGCCAGAGGCACAAGTGCTGGCCCAGCATCAGTGGGATTATGAAATACCTACCAAGGGAAATGCAAGCTGCCGCATTTTTTGCGTGTTTTCAAAATTGTCCCAAAAATGTACCGTTATGTACTCGGCTCCAGCCGCAGGACGGACGCTTGGGGCCAAACAGCTGTGATTCCTCCAGAAGCGTCTCTGGCATTTGCGCCCCTCCCCCCCACTCCAGTTTTACAGGTTTGGCCTCAAAACCTCTCAGAGGATCAAGAATCGTATGAAAAACGAATCACTTTGATGGAACTGAAACTGTAACCAGCTACTAAATCAGTGCAACTAGGAAATTCTGATTCATCCAGAAACCTGCTTTTCCCCCTATGGGGGGTGGGGGGGAAAGTGTCTGTTATTAAGTGGATGCTGAAATCCCTTTCCTGTACAGGGGGGGGGTCCTTCTGGAATGTCAAAAAGCACAAGGAGGGGGCTGACTAAAACCAGGGAGAAGCAAAGCACATCCAGGCTCCACGGCTGACCACAGGCCACGGCTCTGGTGGACGTGGGCAGCTGGTCCAAGAGGCAGCCCTGTAGCATCACCCCCAGCGCATCACAAGCAGCAGCATTGGAGAGTCTCCCAGCAAAGGAAATGGGAGCCGGACAGCAGCGACTGGGAACTCTGGGGCCAAATGGACGCCGATCTCCGTCTCTCTTTGCAAAGTTTTCCCTCTGGGAGAAAAGGCCCAGGTGAGCGGCAGAAGCATCAGGCGGCCTCTCTGAGAGCTCCAGGCCATAAAGAGAAGCCATTGCAAGGTGTTGCTCTTCTCTGGTTTGCCACAGGGGAGCTATGAAAATACTGGAAGATGTTTCTGCATCAGAAGTTCTTCCACTTACGTCTTGGCATTTTCTCTACCCTTAAAACTGGCCACAATTCCATTGCCCTGTGGCTAAGAGAAGGACGATGGGCACCAGGTGGCATTTGGCCAGCAGGTTGGAGCAGCTGAGGAGCAGGGGTTCAGTCAGAGCCCCAGGGGGCAGAGGTGTGGCCCCGAGAGCTCTTTGCACCCACCCTTTCTAGGGTGATGCCCCCCCTCCAAACCTGGCAGAACCGGGCTGCCCCCACGGCCAGGACTCCGACCACATTGGATGTCAACGCCTGTGGCTAACTGCTCCTCTTCCCCTTGTTTCTCACCCCAAGGGCCATAACTCCGGGTTCAACCCAAAACACCCGTCTTAGCAACTCTTGGGAAACCTGGTTAATCAGTTACCGTCCATATAGTCACCAACACGCACTGTGGCTTAAGGCTGAATTAAGCTGTAAAAATCCCCCAGCTGATTTATGACTGCAGCTAGCCTTAATTAACCCTGATTCCAGGGCAATTGTGCCTGCCGAGAGCTTTCCCACTTGGGGAGGAACAATGCCCCCTCTGGGCCTGATTTACAAAGGGGCCCTTCCCCCCTGAGGCTATCCCTCCCTCCCTCCCTCTGGGCCTGGGGGAGAGCGGTATATAATTCACCCAGAGCAACATTTGCTGTCAAATAGCCACCTTGATTTAAGGTTGCCCACTACAATGGTCGCAATAAATAAGAACAAAACAAACGAGTGGAACGAAAACCCCATTTGAGGCTTCGCAGGGATCCCTGTTCGCACAATGTGTCATCCTTGTCCGAGCCGGTGGCATTTTTACGAACTGGCCCTAATGAAAGTCAGATCAAATGTGCAGCTCTCAGCATTTAATCAATGTCCACTAGAAGTTCTTAAAAATCCTGGCAAAACCTCATTTATCCTTGAAGAATCCGCAAAGCAGGGAGGGGGCTTGTGGCGTGGCACTACCTGACACCAAATGTCTAAAACTCCCCAAAAGTGAGTTATTTCAGCATGAGATCGGGCTTGTAAAGCCGCCAGCTGCTGAATTTCAGGACTTGAAACCTTTCCAAGAAGTTGGATGAGGTACTTTATATGGAGGAGAGAGTAAATATTCCCTCTTTACAGCCAAATTGAAGGCAGTCCGTTTACAGAAATGAGCTGGCAAAGACTGAGTTTTGTTTATACAGCGTCGTGGGACAGGAAGAAGCGAATGTTAACCATTAACAGTAGCAACTCCTCCGCCGTCTCTTCCTGCACTGCGAGACTCCAGGCCTGGCCGGCCCGTTTCCGTGAGATGCAGACGCCCGAGAGGCCCCCCTGCAGCGCTCAGCAGCCTCGGGTGGGGAAGGTCTCTGGGGGGCTTTCAGCCTGCTTGTGGCCGGTTGCTTTTGGGAGCAACACCCCAAGAAAAGCCAAATCCGCTTTGGGGGTTCGGAGGGCAGCTTGGGGGGGCTGATGGAAGGGCCCTAGTTTTGCCCAAACCGGTGGTACTCCCCCTCCTCTAAGCCAGGCAGAACCGGGGGGGGGGCTCTGCCAGTTGCACACAACAAAAAGCGAAGGGGGCAGGAAGCCGTCCTTCAGGGCAGCCTCTGTCCTGGCTCCCCGAAGGGAACCCTGAAACCAGGGAAAGCAGCCTAGGGAAAATTTCCCTACCTGGGGACCCTGATGCAAGTGGAACTACGGCTCCCATCACCCCCAAGGAAAAATAATGGTGACCAAGGATGCTGGGAATGGGAGTCCTGAAAGGCCTCGGGTGCGAGAAGGAGGCTCGGTGAGAAAGGGCTCTCTAGGAGAGAGAGAGAAGGCACCCCAAAAGTGCCAGAAGAGGGAAGAGGAAGGGGAACGTCTGCATTTTAACCCAAACCTAAAAGGCCCATTTTTTTCTTACCTTTTCAGATTTTTATCAACAATGAATGGCAAAATTCGGAGAGTGGGAAAATATTTCCCGTATTTAATCCTGCAACAGGAGAACAGATCTGTGACGTGCAAGAAGCTGACAAGGTAAAGATAAGTGGCGCTTCTAGCCTGCCTTTGCATCTCCCCACAACTGTCCTGGGGGGTAGGTCAGCCTGGGACAAAAATGGCCAGATGCCAATGGGCTGGCCGGCTCCGTGCCCAGGGAAGAGCTGATATCCAAGTCTCCCAAGGCCCCTCCAAGACCTGCGGTTTCTGCTTTCGGGGGGTGGGTGGGGGTGTTGGTTGCCAAGCAAGGGGGTGGCTCTCGGGTCGTCCTGAGCATCTCTGCCTACCTGCTTCTCCCATTTGGCAGGTTGACACAGACAAGGCAGTGCAGGCTGCTCGGCTGGCCTTCTCCCTGGGCTCAGTGTGGCGGAGGATGGACGCCTCTGAACGAGGACGCCTCCTGGAAAAGCTGGCCGATCTGGTGGAGAGAGACCGGGCCCTCCTTGCCGTAAGTTGGGCGGGTGGGACATGGTGGGAGGAGGCCAAAGGCTGCCGAAGGAAACTGCCTTTCGAAATGCTTCTTCAACTCGAGCCATCCTATGTTTTTGGGAGAGCACTAAGAGTAGCCGCTGAGCTCCAGGGCTGACAATGATGCAAAGCCCATCCTGGTCAACCCTGGGCAGCTCTGGGTTCTTCCCCCCCCCCGGTCCAGGGTGCCCAAGAGGCGCTGAGCTGCATGGTGCAGCCCATGGCAGTGGAGCACGTGGTGAGACCCGACACGGTGGCATGGCTAATGTTCTTTTCCACATGTCAAGCGCTTTGAACTAAGCCAGCAAACATCTTAATTCCAGCTTTGTCAACACTTAAATCATCTTACCACCAGCATGCGCTGTAAAATCACCACAGGGAGAAAGGAGGGGCTCAGCAAATCAGTCGGCCGTCTGCCGGTGGCTGGATTTGTGGTTCCTGAGCCAAACCTTTGTTGAAATTGTCCACCACAGATGCGGCTGCCGGCCCCACTGGCAGGGAAACGGAGGAGCGGCGGCCCTCCTGTGCTTCAGCTGGATTTATGGCTGTCACCCAGCGGCTTCCACAGATGCATTTCCTCTGCCGCAACCTTCGTGGGCAGATAATGGGGGCTCTTAAAAGTGATTTAAGCCATGGCAGCAAACATTTTATGGGGCTCCTTAAGAGGAATATGGGAATATCTGCTCAACCAGGGCCTGGGGCTCCTTCTGATTGGTTCGGAGCCTCGGTGGGGAAGGGCACAGGAGCTATCTTGACTGCCAGAGGAGCCTCGGGCAGCCGCCGCCGAGACGGGCATTCTTCAGCACCCGCTCAGCTCTCCCCGGAGGGACCGTCCAGCTCCTCTTTGGGAGTTGCCACCTGGCAGCCGTTTGGGCCCAGCATCGAGAGGCCTGGAGGAGGTTCTGCCTTGCGCTGAGGCCGAAGGGCTGGTCTGAGTGACCTGGGTGGGGCAGCCCTCAAAGAGGACTGGGCTGCACCTCCGGCCCTTGGGGCACCAGGGCCAGGGTGCTGTTGTGGGGGCTCCTCCCTGCTTTTCAGGGGTACATGCCAGAAAGCTGCTGCCGGAATAGGTTTAAGGTACCCTGTGGGGAAAAACATTGTCCCCCCCGTCCCCCCCAGCACAGAACTGGCTGGGGTGCAATGCACGGTGGAGGCCGCGTGTCCTGAGCAGCCCCCTTAGCAATGTCTCAGGAGTTTGACCTTGCAAGTGGGGTCTCCAGGTGAATCACACTGGGGTCCCAACTGGCCTTGGCCTGAATTGCTGAATTGTTAGGCACCTGGCGGCTTTCTGCTGTTAGACGGATTGGCGGTCCTGGGAAGCTCTGCGCCGCCTCTCTTCATGTGCACTAGACACCGAGGGCATGCTGGCTTGGCCACAGACTTGGCAGGGTGGCACTGTGTGGAAATCCACTCTCTTTCCCCAAGCTCCAAGAGCAGCCGCCCTGGCAGGCACTGCTCACAGCTCTCCCTGCCCCCAAGGCTTGATTCTCGCTCCTCTTGGCCTTCCAGACCATGGAGTCCCTGAATAGTGGGAAGCCCTTCCTCCAGGCCTTCTACGTTGACCTTCACGGCGTCATCAAGACCTTGCGGTATTTTGCCGGTTGGGCAGACAAGATTCACGGATTGACCATCCCGGTGGGTAAGTTAGAATCTGCCCTGCATTAGTTCTGTGGCGTATCTCCAGTGCCAGGCAGGGGCACCTCCATCTCTGACCCCTCCCCAGCCCCCAACTCTTTTCCTCCTCTGAGCCCAGAGATCCATTTTTCTTTCAATTCAGAGCTGGCCATTAGCACCTTTGCCATTTCAAGATCCAGCAGCATCTCCACCTGGAGACCAGTCCCCTGTGAGTGGACGCAGGGCAATCCTCCGCCAGAGGGGCCCCTGCCATGCCCCTGGTCTTCCTGCAGGCCCATTGCCCTCTGGGGCAGAGCGGGTGGGTCGGGCTCTGTTTAGCACCCAGGCTGACCCCCCCCCAGCCATGACCACCTTCCCCTGAGCCGCAGAAGGCTGCTGAAACACAGCCAGATGAGAACCACAGGCGGCCTGATGCTTTCCTGCCCCACTTTAAAGCAGGATCCTTTTAATTCAGTGGTTTTATGGAGACAGTAAAACTTTCAGCATTGCCTGCTCGGTTTCCGCCCAGGAGGGCAATTCGCAGCCGCAGAAAGATCAACGTTTGGGCAAAGCGCTCTGTTTGTGTCAAACTCAGTTACTCGGCCTCACTGACACCCATTTTATAGTGCACATCAGGTGGGCAGGCAAGGTTCAGAGAAGATGGCCGACTTTACTCTCCCTCCCCCCCAGAAACCTTTCTGCACGAGGGAAGCCTGTTACGTTGGCCCCTTCAACTGCAAATCCTGAGAGTGAGGAAAAGGTGCCCCCAAAAGCCGCCTCCAGCTCTGGAAGTGCCGGCGGGTTGGGCCGGGTCAAAGGAGCCAGCCTTGCTTGGCCCCAAACCGCACTTTAGTTCACCCTCTGGATCCCCACCTCAGGCCAGGAACAGCCCTGAACAGTGGGGCTCTGGGTGGCCCAGCCGTGGACAGCAAACTGGGTAATCAAGCCCCAACGTCTGGGGCCTCCTAAGGGAAGTCCTGAGTGCCCGCGTGCCCTCCCCCGAGGCAGGTTCCGGGGGGAGTCACGGGGCTTCCCCCTCTTCAGCTGAGAGGTAAAGCCGCCAGCTTGGCAGGTAGCCAGCTGAGCTCGCCTGGGCCCCTGGCAGCGTCTGTGGGGCATTTCTCACTGGAAGGAGCAGGCAGCGGTGGGCACCGCCAGAGGCTTCCGCCCCTTCAGGGCCTGAGGAATGTTCACTCTCTTGGGATTTCATTTCAAAATAATGTCCCTGGAAATCTGAGGCTGGAACTTGCCATCTGCCTCTTGCCTCAGTCCAAGCGCAGGGCTGTCCGGCCAGCCTTGGCACAGTGGAGAAAATGGTTCCTTGAGAGCTGCTTCTCCCCGTTCGGAGTCCAGAAACGGCCTTTCCCAAACGGGGTTGGTCAGAAGACGCTCAACTCCCAAACATCCCTTGGGGGTGAGGCAGCCCCTCCCCAAGAAGCAGCTGGCTGCAGCTGGGGTGCCTGGTATGGCCTGCCCAGACCTGATGCCCTCCAGATGGCTCTGGCAGCCGACCGGCCTACCCAACGGGAGGATAGGGAGGGGGTTCCGTCTCCTTTTATCTCCTCTGGGCCTTTTCCTAATTAGCCTCCTCGGCCCTCCCCTCTCCCTCCGTGGGGTGGAAGCTTCCCGTATCTGCTCTGGCTTCCTTTCCACACTCCCTCTTTGCTGATAACTGGCCAGTCTTTATGTGGCTCCTTGGAATGCCTTGAAAACATCACTGCTCACCAAAGCGGATCCTCTTCCCTCGAGCCCCCTCCCCAAATTGTTCAGCAGGTAGGAATGGGAAATACGGCAAGGCAGAGAAGGCCCCGGAGCTGGTCCGCATCAGGTTGGAAGCAAGGCTGGACCTGGGATACTGTCAGGGCTAACGACCAAGAGCTGGCAGGGTCCTTCCCAGAAGCTCTGGGGAGAAATGTCCCACCTCCCACCTGACATCACGAGGTCCTGCCCTGGCCTCCCCTTCCTCTCCCCTTCCGTTCTGTGGGGTGAGCCACGTGGGCCCCCTTGCTCTAGGTGACCCTGGGGGGGTGTGTGTGTGTGCTGTGCCAGGCATCCCCCAGATAGGTTGCCGCCTTCTGTGAGGCAAGCAATGTCCGGCACTGCCAGGTCCTGAGCAAAGACGCCTGGAGGGCGCTTGGTCGGATCAGCCCTTCCCAACTGAGCCTCCCCAGGCAGGGATAGGATTGGGCCCCGTTCAGAACAGAACAGCCAGGAAGTCCACAGAATCAGCCAGCAGGTGGGGGTCTTTGGCTGGCCCCTCCCGAAGGCAGAGCCCCTGGTGGACGGGCTACCAGCCGGCTGGTGGGCTTTGGCCCAAGGAGCAGAGGGAGCCCCTGAAAGGGGGAAATGCTTGGGGGAGGCCTTGCTTGGGCCAGAGGATGGGAGCAGCTGGGCTTCGTGGCTGGCCATGTGAGGCTCCCCAGTGTAACCCTGGTACCCCACGCGCACACACACACGCACACACACACACACAGAGTGTGTGCTGCGCGTCTCCCTCCGGTTGCTCCTCTTGGGGTGCTGGTGAGAGTAAGCAGGCCCCTCTCTTCCAGACGGAGATTATTTCACCTTTACGAGGCACGAGCCCATCGGGGTGTGTGGACAGATCATCCCGGTGAGTCTCTCCGCTGCACCTCATATTTATTTTCATTGGAATCGGCTCCCTTGAAGGGGCTTCAGCCTGGATGTGTTTCTCATTAGGGGTGGCCGGGCCGGGGGAGAGGCAGGGGAAACACACTGCAGGCGGATCCGTAGCCCTCGGCCGCCCTTCCACTGCTTATTTGCACATCTTAATAGAGTTTTAGAGCAGCGTTATTAGGGGAGCCTCCAGCCTCCGGATTCCCAGGACCAGAGTGAGCAAAGCCAAACAATCCAGCAGCCTTTGGTGGCTGTTGGCCAAGAGAGACTCATGCAGGGAGGTGGAAGGGAAGGAAGGAAGGAAGGAAGGAAGGGGAGAGAGAGAGAGAGAGAGAGAGAGAGAGAGAGAGAGAGAGACGAAAAGTCCGACAATGGAGCAGGGCTCCCAAGGGGCCTCTGTGCCAGTTTGTGTGGCATCTGCTCCCCCCCCCATTTCTTGCAGGAATTGGCAACAAAGTGCTTCTTCTGGGAAAAGTCCTTCCGTGTGTCCCCATCGCTCAGGCTGAGCCCCAGTGCAGAGTCAGTTGAGGGCCATGGGGCAATCAATGGGGCAGGATCACAGAATAGATTTGCATGCCCCCACCCCCCACCGTTACCCGTGACCGGTAAAAGGGGAGAGAATTTTGCTGCAAGGATAAGGGTGAAGGGTGATCCGTCCAGTCAGCCGATTCAGACACCGTGTTCTTGACTAAGGGGATGTGCTGAGTAACTCACAAGAAAAGGCCTTTTGCTTGCACAGTGGAACTTCCCCCTCCTGATGTTTGCGTGGAAGATCGCGCCAGCCCTTTGCTGTGGCAACACGGTGGTCCTCAAGCCGGCCGAGCAAACCCCGCTCACCGCCCTCCACCTGGGCACCCTCATCAAGGAGGTAAGGAGCCCCCGGCACAGGCGTGGCCCCGGGCCCCTGATCTCCCCGGTTTTCACTCAGCCGTGCTCTCTCCCCCTCCCCCCTTCCTTGACAGGCGGGGTTTCCTCCAGGCGTGGTCAACATTTTGCCGGGATTTGGACCCACTGTGGGGGCGGCAATTGCTTCTCACACAGGGATTGACAAAATCGCCTTCACAGGTTCCACAGAGGTAAGAGTGGGTGCTGGGGTGGTTGCGGGGGAGGAGAGAAGAGCATCAGCCCCTCCCTTGCACTGCCACTCAGGAGCCCCCCCTCCCCCATGCCAAGAAGGGAAGAGGCCGGGCGCCAGATGGCTGGTGTTGCGGCCAGTGCTGAGGGCTTTCCCGGAACGGCAGCCCCTCTGCCCTTCCTTTCTCAGACCTTGTGCCTAACTCCTCCCTCCCGGCTCCAGGGGTCGCAGCCTCACCCCCTCAGGGCACCTTCAATGATCCCTGCAGGTTGTGCGGGGGGCTTCCCCCTTCCCCCCGCGCTCCCTTAGAGTCTGGGGGAGCCGACCGTCAGGTGTCCTGGGGAATGTGGGGAAAGGCTCCGTCCTGTGTTTGGCTAAGGAGACTCTGGCTGCTGCTGACTTACTGTGGGAAGGAAACACAGAAGGGTTCAGAACCGCTGATTGCAGCCAAAATAAATGTTCCCTGTCATTTCAGAGGCCTTTCGTTTTTAATAGGCGTTTAAAATTAAAATGCTCTGGATTTTGCCCAAATTCGGTATTTGCTTTGAAAAGCTGGTAGCAGGAAGTGAAAAGCATTGCAGGATGAAAAAAAGCCATTCACTAAGAACCTCAAGCAGGAGCAGCTGGAATATCTTAATCCAACGTGAGTGTAAACTGCTTCCTGTTGGTTTTGATTTCCTGTCCTGTGGAATTTGTGGAGCAGCAGGTCAGCCGAGCGCCTCCCGCAGATGACTGGGCCCTAAGAAGCCCCCTTGCTTCCCCACAATCCCTTGCCAGGGCTGCCGGGCTGCTCTTGGCTACCCGAGAGACTCGGCTCCAGCAACTGCCAGTTTCGGCCGGAGCAGCAGACAGAACACATTTCGTCTCAAAAGACACGGGGTTTGTGGCCCTGCCGTGGGGCTTGGGTCCCTCCTGGAGAAGGGTTGCCGGTCCTCAGGGCTGGCAGGCAAGAGGAAGTGCTCTGAAGCAAGCTTTCCAGCCCCCTACAGCCCCTGCCCCTCTTTCTTTTGCTCACCCGTAACAAGAGGCGTTCTTGATGCAGTGCCCAAGCGTGGAGCCCTCTGCCACCGAAGCTCTTTCCCCAGAATTCTTGGGCCGCTTAGGAAGAGAGACTCAGCTGGCACAGCTTCTGTCGTGGCAGGGCTGGAAATCAAGGTGGCACTTATTCTTCAGCTGTGCTCCTGGACCCTCTGCAGGCTTGGTTAGAAAAAGGTGCCGCCAGATTTGGGAGGTTTCTGGTGAAAACAGGATCTCTGCCCGGGCTGGTAACTGGGAGGCATCCCGCAGTTAAGGTTTGCGGCTTCACTCAGGGTGATCCTGAGCGATGCTCAGCCTGCCTGGAATGGACACAGGTTTGACTCAGCCTTTCCAGGATCCCAGGCACCGTTCCTCTTCCTCCCGCTTGGGCACCAGAATGGATGCTCCTCCTGGGATCCTTTGATGTGCCCCCTTCAAGCCCCCTCCCCTGTGCAGGGCTCACCTCCCACAGGTGGAGGGCTGGCGGCACATGAGCCTCTCACGGCCAGGGACCGTCTTCCCCAAACTCCCTGGACATGGGTCACTTCCCCACGCAGTCCCCCCCCCCAATCACCAGCTTTTCATCTATGGCTCATTAGAGACGGCGCTGCAGAGCAGGCCCAATGCATCCCTTGTTTTTCCCAAAGTTGTGCCTGACCTCCAGGCATCAGGAGTGGGGAAATGAGCAAAGCGGCCCCCCTTCGAGGCCCTCCCTTCTCCGCCAGAGGGATGGGTACTGCCAGCCCCTCCTTTTCCTTCTGTGGCCGACTTCTTCTGCAAGGAGAAGCTGGGCATGGAGGGGGGGAGGCTCCTGCTTCTCCCTTCGCCCTCTGAGGGCGGCTCCTTTGATCTTTGTCCTTCAGCTGCTTGCACCGTTGCCATTTCAGAATTGCGCCCACCTTTCGCTGGGCCACCGATGGAATCAGGCTGCAAGGTTGGGAGCCAGGCTGAGGCTGTGGGCCAAGCGGGTCTGTCCCAGGTCAGCCTTGCTGTGCATGCCCCACATTGGTGCATCTGTGGGTCATTCCCATGCTCCCCACCCCACCCCCGGGCTGCTTCCTTCCCACTGCTGAGCCAAAAGCTAGAGGGGTGTTCAGTGCTAGGGAGGCAAAGGGCCACTTTTTGTGCTGTCAGGAAAACGTTGGGTTTGCCGAGCAAAGAAGTGAACAACAGGAAGAAGACTTGGAGGAGCAGAGACGGAGGAGAAATGCTTCTACTCTGCACTTCCTAAAGCAAGTTACAAAATAAATGCCACAAACTCTCCAAAATTAGGAGGTCTTGCAGGGGGTCTCTTAGGTCTGACATTTGGTAGCCATAACCACCGTTGGCCCTTTTTCAAATTCTTCGCCTGGGAATCTCTGGGTCGGTGGCTCTTGGAAACCGAATACCGGATTCCTGGGTTAGCCTGACCTGAGCAGATCCCTTTGGGCCATCCTCCTGGGGAAAAGGCCAGCAACGCACTGAGATTTACTCAGAAAGGCAGGTTTGGGTGTCCTTTTTGGGAGCTGGAAAGCACTAATTCATGGTAGATGGTCCCGTTGCGGTTGGCTCCTCTTCGGAGAGCTCTGTAAATCTCCAGTGCTTAGCTGGAGTTTCTGTCCCAAAGCCCCTGCATTGTTGTTTCCCTCTCAAAAGATGATTTACGTTTCCGCCTCCTGTAGACATAAACTCTAGACTCATCTCAGAACAATTGAAGTTTGATCCAAGTTTACTTTCCCTCAGCAATCCGATGCGGCTTGTGTGGGGAGATGAATGGCCGGGGTTTGGGTGGTGGAGCAGAGACACACCCCAGTGAGCCGGACTCCTCCTGTTTTGCAAAGCCGTGTTTCTTTTTAATGGTTTTGGTGCAAGGTCCAAGATGCTCAGCCAGGTCCCTCAGCCACTCCGATCAAAGGCTTGGGAAAGGCTGTGCCTGCCTCGCTTGTGCGAGTGTTTTCTTTATGCCGTGAATTGCTGAACAAAGCATGAGTTCATCATTAGTCAACAAGATATGGGGCAGGACCATCAAAGCAAACTACAGGAGAGGCCGATATTGGTTCACGCCAAGCAAACGTTTGGAGTAAACAGCTGTCTTACCGCTGATCATCGCTGCCCTTCTCAGCAGGTACCTCCTGCCTCTTTGCCAGAGCCTGGCCAGCCGGCCACCTCCGGGAAGAGCAGCGGGCCTGGGCCTGCATCTTTCCCAGGGCATCTTGCCCTTCAGCCTGGGACCCCCGAAGTCACGTACCCCCTCCCGGGGAAAAGTCTCCGCGTGGCTCCTGGACCTGTTTTCAGACCTTCTACCCAAATGTGGCAGTGATCTCCATCTCAGTGGCAACCCTGAAGGGAGCCTCCTTGTGAGGCTAGGAAGTTGCCCCCAGCCATGAAAGCCCAGAGGCTGGTTGGGAGCTGGTGGATGGCGTCAGGGAAGCAGGCTTCTTGGCGCCAAAGGAAGCCATCTTGCCCAGAGGGCCTCCTTCTCACGTTCCACCCTAACATGCATACAGAACCTCCCCTGGGGAGCAACTCCTTTGAGTTTTCCACCTCGGCCCTAAAATGTCCTGGTCAAGCCTTCCAGCCTCCTTGGAGGCAGCCCAATTCTGAGTGTGGGGTGGGCAGAAGCCACCGCCTGGGCTTTGTGGCAGCTGGTCTGGCAGGAGGAGCTCAGCTGGGCGCCAGGGCTGTGCACCAACAGCCGACTGGTTGCGGGAGCAGATTTCCATGTCGGCCCAAGAGGGGGGCCACGTTTGCGCAGCCAATGGCCCCCTCCTAGAGGCTTGCATAAGCCTGGCGTGCCCCACAAGGCTCCAGGGAGGTGTCCAGTACCTGCAAGGGGCTACTTTTGCCTGGGTTACATTCCTCCCTTTTAATATAACCATTTTCCTTTCAGCCATAAACCACATCTCCAAAGCAGCTCACCACAAATTTAAAACAGAGTTTTTAACAAATTACAAAGAAAGCAATTCAAAACAAACTGGATCAAAGAACAATACGAATGAATGAGGGTAGAGAACAAATAGGATTTTGACAGACTTTTCCTCCCACTGAAATTGCATAAATTTATTGGGCTGTTGTTTGGTAGTTCCGAAGTCAGAGAAACCTCGCCCTGCACAAATCAAACAAATGTAAAACTTTCATCAGGCCTTCTCTCGGACAACGCGAAGGGCACCAACGGAGCCAAGTGGGACGGGTCGGTCTCTGGGTAGAAGCTTAGCTTTGCCTGAGAAGAACCCGGTCTCAAAATGCCCCCCATGCACCGCTCCGCGGCTTCCTGCCCATCCAAAGCAGGGGGGCTGGAGGGGTCACAGCGGCGCCCTCTGCCTGGAGCCCCGGCCTGTGATGAGCTTTGCTGGACTCCCCCTCCTCCTCCTCCTTCTTCTTCTTCTTCCTCCTTTCAGGTGGGGAAGCTGGTTCAAGAAGCAGCCGGCAGAAGCAACTTGAAGCGGGTGACGCTGGAACTCGGGGGGAAGAGCCCCAACATTATTTTTGCGGACGCAGATTGTAAGTTGGCCCCTTTGCAGTGCACCCCCGTTCTCAGAACAACCCTCTCTCTCTCTTTCTAGAAGATAGAAAACGAAGAAATAATATTTAAAATAAAGAGAAAAGAGATAAAACAAAGACCAAAGTGCAGAAAAAAAGAGAAAGAAAATATGATTTGGGATTTTCTTTAATAGCAGTTATAAGTGTAAATTAACCTCTTATTCTATGATCGCAACGTGACTTACATTTTTTAATAATCTTATTTTTTCTGATCATCAAAACCATCTCTCAAAAGAAAGGAGGGGTCCATTCAAGAGTCCAGATTGGACCCCAGCAGACAAATGAGGCAAATGGCTGCAGCTGCTGCATTTGCACTTGAACCCAGGACCTGTTCTGCCTTGCTTCAGATGTTACCCAGCCCGGCTTGTGCAAGCAGAACCATTAATGAGTCCATTGTGGGCAGAGCAGCAGCTGGTGGCTTTTCTCCTAGCTCTCCCCGGACTCTGGAAACCGTCTTGTACTCAGCCCCGTTGAAAGGGATCCCAGCTCAAGCAGGGCTGGAATCCAGCAGGTTCTGACAGGTTCTGGAGAACCGGTAGCAGAAATTTTGAGTAGTTCGGAGAACCGGCAAATACCGTCTCTGGCTGGGCCCAGAGTGGGGAGGGAAGGGGGATTTTGCAGTGTCCTTCCCCTGCCACGCCCACCAAGCCACGCCCACAGAACCGGTAGTAAAAACATTTGGATCTCACCACTGACCTCAAGCCACAGGAGGACGCTCTGCTCTTTTAACCCCCCCAGCCCAGCATCCCCCCCCTTGGAGAGCCAGGCAGGGTGTGCTGGGCGATGCCTGAGGGGTCTCTCTGGTCTTGCAGTGGAGCAGGCGGTGGAGCAGGCCCACCAAGGAGCCTTCTTCAACCAGGGCCAATGCTGCACGGCCGGCTCCCGCATCTACGTGGAGGAGCCCGTCTACGAGGAGTTCGTCCGGAGGAGCGTGGAACGGGCCAAGAGGAGGGTTGTGGGGAGCCCCTTTGACCCCACCACCGAGCAAGGGCCACAGGTTGGTGGGCGGGGGAGGGGCCGCTTGTGCCTGGAGCCCAGCCCTGAGCGAAGGGCAGGGAGAGGCCCGCAATGGCAGGGCGGAAGGGAAAGTGGGGCCAGAGTCCAGGGCCAGGGGTGCCAAAGAGCCTCCCCCTCCCCCTCTTCTCTTGAGATTGACAAGAAGCAGTACAACAAGATCCTGGAGCTGATCCAGAGTGGCGTGGCTGAAGGGGCCAGGCTGGAGTGCGGGGGCCAAGGATTGGGGCGCGAGGGCTTCTTCATTGAACCCACCGTTTTCTCCAACGTGACTGATGACATGCGCATTGCCAGGGAAGAGGTACCCACCTGAAACCCCCCAACTCCCCTCTCCCCCTCCCCTGCTATGCTTTCAACCCCTCTGTCCAGCTCAGCCAAGCCCCCAAGTCCTCCTGAGCTGGGAGGCCCTCGGGCCCTACTTGGCTGCCGAGCTCGGTCCGACATCTACATGGCGTCCTGGGAGAGCTACCCGTGTCCATCCTTAGGGACAGCTGAGTCCCTCGTCAACTGGCTGGAGGCGCTTCTCCTGCCCTTCCCTGGTCCAAGGAGTTTTCCCCCGGTGCTTCTCAGCCTTGCAGCTGGGGCCTCTTGGGAGATTGGGTGTCGCTTCCTGAAGGGGAACATCTCTGGGGCACACCCTTTTCTTCTGCCATTCCATTGTTCGTCTCTTTCTGTTGCCCCAGGCTTAAAGCTTCGTGAATTTCTTTTGTGCAATTAATTGTGTGTCATCCTTTCCCATGTGCTGCTGAAGCCTCACACAGGGATGGCATACAAGTCCTTGTGGACTTGTCCCCATCAATGACTCTGCCCTCCTTCTCTCTCACCCCACCCCACCCCCGCAGATCTTTGGGCCTGTGCAAGAAATCCTGCGGTTCAAAACCATGGAGGAAGTGATCGACAGAGCCAACAACTCCGACTTCGGGCTGGTGGCTGCCGTCTTCACCAGGGACATCAACAAGGCTCTGACCGTCTCCTCCGCCATGCAGGCAGGAACTGTCTGGTGAGGCTCAGAGTACAGGTGGGCAACAGTTTGGTGGGTGAGGTGGGGGCTGCCCTCACGCCCCTCTCCCTCTTTTCATCCAGGGTCAACTGCTACAATGCCTTAAATGCCCAGAGTCCTTTCGGGGGTTTCAAGATGTCCGGCAATGGAAGAGAAATGTAAGCAAGGTCGTTCTGGGTGGGGACTGGGCTTGCAGGTTCTGAGGGGAAGGTCCGGAGGGTCCCGGGGGCTCCCGATCAAGGTTAATTTGGGGGTGGGGTGGGAGAACTGCTTTGGGGGAAGCCCTCCAGGATTCCCTTTCCTCCTGGGACCGCCCAGCTGGACAAGAGTGGCCTGGCTCCTCTCTCCTCCCTTCGGGGAGTGAGGTCGCAGCCAGCCGGCCCTCGAGCCTGAGCTGCCCACATCTCACGTGTCCTTCTGGAGCCGGCCCTCCTCCTGCCCCTGTGGGGACCGGCCCTGTCCATGGCCCAGGCTCCGAGGGATGGTGGGGGGCACCCGGGCCCGGCCTTGACTCCTCGTCTTCCTTCTGCGGCCAGGGGGGAGTGTGGCCTGCGGGAATACTCCGAAGTGAAGACGGTGACCATAAAGATCCCTCAGAAGAACTCCTAAGAGGAGGGGGCTCCCCAGCACCAGGCGCGCCTCTCACTTTCTCTGGAGGGACTGAGCACTCAGGAATTTTAAAAAAGTGACACTGATGTTTGTTTGTTTTAAAAAAAAAAAAACATCGCAACCAAGTTCATTATTCAACTCGAGGGGTTCTTCTCCACTGCTGACACCGCACTCCTTTGATCTTTTGAAAGACGTTTGACCGGGATGGCCGATTCCCCTGCTGAAGGACTTTTCCTGGGGAGGAGCAGGCAGGAGGCAGCCTCTGGCTGGGAAAGCCGCTCTGCTCTCTGGGCAACGCAGGCAGGCAGGGCTGGGGCATCTTGTGGGCGCCGGTCCTGCTGCCTGTGCCACGGGCCTCGGGAGGCTCTGCTAGCTCTCCTCAGGTGCATGGAACAGGTGGCCTGGCCAGGTGGGGTTCCTGGAGGACTTTGGAGAGGCAGCAGCCACTCCGCCCGTTCTCTCTCCCTCTCCCAGGGGTCACCAAGAGGCAGCCCCCCTCAGCAGCCCTCACTGGGGGGAGAGGCTCTCCTCCCCTGCTCAGGTGTCTCCGGGCTTCTCGGGGAGCTGACTCCCAAAGGCCCCCCAAAGTCCTCCAGGCGGGTCTTCCCTTGCCCAGGCATGGGACCTCCAGCTCCTGGCCTTCTTTGAAATGGCTCCCCTGCGTGACCAAGCAGCTGTGCCTCCCACTGCTGGCAGAAGGTTTGAGGAGATCCCTCCCCCCCAAACACCTCTGCTGACTGACAGCCTCAGGAGGCTGGAATTAAGACGGGAAGCTGTAGGTCGGCAGACCAGCAGGGACCATCCTCCTTGGCTGCTTTCTGCTTGAAATGATCTCGGGCAGCAACTTTTCTTCTGAACTAAGGAGCTCTCAACTCACTCAGTGGCCCCTGGGGGCCCCTCGTCCTCTTTCTGGCTAGGGAGCTGGGAGCCCCTGGGAACCACACGGCCAGCCACAGTGCAGCCCTTGGCCAGATCTGGCCAGGCTTCCCCAGGAACTGGGCCAAAGCCCAGAATGCCCCTCCAAGGGGCTACGCTGAGCTGTAGCTCTTGGGCTGCCTTTGGCCTGTTGGGAGGACAGCTGTGTCTCCGCAGCTGCATTCAGGGAGTGAGCCTCCGAATGAGTCTGTGTCAGAAACACTCGGCCTCTTGGGAGTCAGGCAGCGCCCAAGACTGGCTCCAGGCAGCACAAGGGTCACCGTGGCATCAAAGAGATGGCTCCCTCC
>JANHFT010005225.1:8997-19904 GCA_032467955.1 Pseudoxenodon macrops | reverse complement strand
GCCCCTCACCGGTCGCCCAGCAGCCTTTCCTGTCGCAGAAGCATCTCCCGCAGCTCCGGCAGGCTCCGCCCGCTCAGCGGGTTAGGCTCGGGCTTCGCCATGCTGGCAGTAAGGGACCGTCGACGGTGGTGGCAGTGTTCTTCCGCCACGCGCTGGGCGCCGCCATCTTGCCGGAAGCCGGTTACGGCGGCCGGGCGGCCCAAAAGCCCCGAGAGTTACGACGCCCCTAGAGGAGGAAGCAGCGGGCTAGCTTCGAGCATGCGTGGTCCGGTTGCCAGCTGTCCCGGGCAGGACGCCCCCCCTCGGCCCCGCCCGCCGGAGCCCCCAACGGCCGCCTCGCTCTGCGGGTCGGGCTCCCCACGCGCGTCCGCGCCAGCAGCTGGTCCCGAGCCTGGCCGATGTGGGGCCGCCCGCGGAGTTGTCCAGATTGGGATCTGCAGCCTGCAGCAGTCGGTGCCCGAAACAAGGGAGCGGCGGTCGAGGGGAGATGTGTCCGTGGAGAGGGGCGGAGGCAGCTCCTGGGGGGGGGGGGCAATTCCCGGTACACGAGGGGGCCGCTCAGGAGTAACTCCGTATTTCTTGTTTTGGGGAGTTCCTTTTTTTAACTCAGATTTGTATGTCACTCGTAACACGTTATGGCCAATTAGATAATGGTTAGTATATAGCATTTATTTCACCTTTCTATGCATATGAAACACTGAAAAATAATGTGATCAACATAAAGAACAACAACTTTATTCAGGGTCTACGCATGGGACATTCCTTTAAAAGACCTTAAGGGACAAACGCTTAGGAAATGTGGCTTTATAAAACAATGCAGCCATTTAAACATCTGCATTGGAACTTTACAAGCAGAAATGTCAGAACTGGCATGTACTAGCAGGTAAGACCCAGCAGAGTTTCCTGGATCCAGTGGAAAGGCAGGTATGGAAGGATCCCCTGGCGCAAAGCAGCACTTGCAAATGATGTGATGAGGAACGATGTGCCCAGAGCTCAGAAAGATGGAGGGGCCAAACCTTTCCACCCCCACACACAGAGGAAGGCAGGGCGCTCTGGCTGGGTGGTTGTATGCTCTTCCGCCATTAGGGGCGAGGAGTATCACCAGCGTGGCAGAGCCACAAATGCATGTCCGTGGCCTGTGGCAATCTCTGTTGGCCTGTAGCTGCCACCAGAAGCAAAGTTGCTGCAGTTTTTCCAAGAGAAGCACGAAGATCTGCCATCCTGGATGAAGTTTGGACCACGAATGCATTTCCTTTCCCAGAATTCCCGGACGGAAGCCTCTTGCACAGCGCTGCCTTCATCCTGTTCATCCCCTTGCTGGCCTTGCAGTCTCCGGGATGGCCCCAGTGCTTGAGGGCCTCAGTGGCGGCTCGCCCTACTTGCTCCCCTCCACCCATTGAGCTAGCCGGCTGGCCATGGCCTCACTTCCAGGGGGCTGCCGGGCCCAGAAGGTGATGCTTGGAAGAATATTCCAGGACCCGCATGAATGGACGGTAGGTTCTGGCTGGCTTCAGCACTTCGAGAGGCAGCAGGCTTCCATTTTGGGGGCTGTTGGGACAGAAGCAACCTCACTGTGATTAGGCATGTGGACGGACAGGAGGTACAGACCCCTGAGCTCAGACGGAGACAAGGGAGGGAGGGTCACTGGAAGGTTTGCAGGCAGCTGCCAATCCAGGCTGAGCTGCTTCTCAACTCATCTCTCCGGCTTAAAGCCTTTGTACATTAACTTTGGTTTACTAGGAAAATTAAAGACAAGACAGCTCGGAAACAGCCCATCAAGCCAGCCTTCTCGTGCGCAGAAACTTTCCACCTGCAGCCCGCTCTGGGTGGAAGCTGCCAGTTGGCACAGTTGGCAGGCTGGAAGGGCTAAGCCTCTGGCCGCTGCTGGCAGGAGGCCCCATGACAAAATGCATCCTCTTGTCTGCTTGGCAGAAGGGTGCAAGGGAAGCCCCTCCGGCACCTGATGTGTCCCCTATGGAAGACCACCCCCCAGCTCCCTCCAGGAGACCCTCTGCAAAGGAGTCCCTGGATGGCTTGAGGCGGCTACCTGGCAGGGAGGTCACATTCGATCCCGATATCTCTGGTGTCCACCTCAGGCCTGGATTGGGTCTCTCTCAGGTAATCCAAACGGTCCTGCAGTTCTTTGTTCTGAAAGACACACAACGCAGCCCTTTCTCCACCTTCCCTGCCCTGTCAGCCAAGCCTTCCGCACCCAGAAGGAGAAAAAGGTTGTCTCCCTCAAGGGGCGACAGAACTTCACACTTTTCATTTTTATAAAGCTTCATTCCCCAGGTGTTCTTCCAAGGTGCAGAGAGGAGATGCCAACCACGAAAGAGCTCCCCCATTTCATCCTCACAACGACCCTGTGAGATTGGGGAGGGGCAGTGAGGGGGCCCAAGGGAGTTTGGCCAACAAGAACTTGAACTCAGCCTGGCACGGTCTTAAAGAAGCCTAGGATGGACGGCTTTTCATCGTGATCGCAGGAAGGCCAGTGTTATGGATGAATGCAGATGTCATCAGCTGAGGGCCTTGAATTTTCAGGCACAAAGGAAGGTGGGCGCTGCCCAAGGAGGCTGGCCGCCTAATGCGACCCAGGAAATTCAGAGCTACTCACTGGAATTAAAACCATGACCGGAAGAGTTCAAAGCAGCTGAAACAGACGCAGCAGCGCAAGAGATTTTGCGCAGGAATAGCTGAGGATCGAGCGTCACCCATGACGATCATCTTGTGACAGTTAATCAAAAACTTACCTCTCCCTCAAGAAAAGAGATTTTCTCTAAAAGTTGTAATATAAAGATCTCCTTTTGTTTCAGCTTTCTCTTTTGTAGCTCTATCTATGGAAAAAGCACAAAAAACAGTAACTCCAGGAAATGCTGCAGCATCCTTCAGTTGACTCACTGTGGAGATATTGCGATCAAAGCCTCTCCAAGGGCTGAAACCATCAGGCAGTTGGGTAATGTTCACATCGCAATTGGGGCACAGATAAGTATTTAGCACCAGGAAGCAGAATTTGCTTTAGGATTCCGAGAATGAATCCAAAGATTTCTGTTTTTTTATTTAGGGGCTTTTTTCCCGTCTTTCCAACAAAAGTGGCCAATAGGATCAAATCCTATCATGAGATAAATCCTACAGCCAGGAGACAGAACCGGCACTGAGTGGAGGCAGCTGCTGGAGGCCAGGAGAAGGACTCCTCCCTCGGACCCCAAAAGAGGGAAAGGGTCACAGCACTGGGTGGGAGGAGCCCCTCCTGTCTGGAGAGGGGGCCAAGCAGACCCTCACCCCCTGCCTTGGGCCCTTGGAGGATGCTTCCTTTGAGCCCTTCAGGGCAATCTGTCAGGTCACAAAAGTGGAGGATTTGATCTCCACAGGACAGAAGTTCAGTATTCACCTCCCCCCCCCTGCCCTGCTGAACTAAGGGGGGCTTTGGAGCAGGTCACCAACACACACACACACACACACACACACACACACACACACGGCACACCTCTTGACTTCCAGGGGAAAGAAGCAGGAAATCCATTTAAGAAATAAGGCCTCCCACACTGTCAGACTCCACCAGGGAGGCTGGGGTGCATCTCCTGGCCCCAAGTAGTTCACTTAAAAGAGTTTTGGACACGTTCATACTTCAGCTTTTACTCCTGGCTTTTGCACAAAGAAACTGCTGCTCGTCCTCTGCACTCCCAAGTTCTTTAGAAGAAAGTGCAAATGTCAGTGACAATACATTGTGGCTTGTATTTCATAACCAATGCACAAGAGCACAGATTTATTGGGCACCCAGACAGCTATTTGGAAAAGCTGAAAATTCAGAGTGTGTCCTTATCAGTAATTGGGCAGACACATTGGCCTGATAAGGAGATGCAGACTGAATTATTCAAAGGGGCTTTCACTGGGGCTGTTGCCACAGAGCAGCAGAGGGCAGTTGAGAGCAGGGTGTCCCAGTGGAAGACGAAGGAAGTGTGCGTGAGTGTGCAACAGAGAGGGCCATCAGCAGGGGACGGCAGCAACAATTCTGGCTCCACCAGCCTGAAAGGAAATGCTTGTGCAGCCAGGATTGAGACAGACGCCCAACAGGACAGCAGCCTCCCGAGACTACAGTGAAATACACCAAACCCTTAAATATAATGACCAGCTGGCAGTGATTTTATCTCAATTAGAGTAATAGCAGCATGGAATAATAACTACCCTTTCCTTGTTTGTTCTGTAGTCAGCAAAGTTGCTCTTTGTTTTTGTTTTTTTTAATAAACGTATTACCCCCCCCCCCTCGGCAAAGAATGTTTTCCAAGCGACATAATTGCAAGTGGAAACAATTTATTAAAACTTCAATAACATGTTTTAAGCAACAGGACACTTTTTTTTAAAAGTAGTTCACTGAAACACGAGAGTTGCCAAAAGGGCAGCAGAAGAGCCGTGTCTGAAGCCGGCCACCCAAACCTTCTGTCTTGGAAGGCTAAAACTCTGGAAGCCGGCCTGAAAAGCTGCCCCCGGAGGGTCCTCCCTTCCGGCCCTCCCAGCCTGAGGTCTGCTCCAGATACCTTTTGGGGTCTGAGGGAGGTCTCGGGGCCCAACCACCACCAATTTAGAGTGAAACAGCAAAGGCTTTTCTTTAAAAACAATTACAAGGTATTTATTAAAGCACACCTTCTTATAAACAAAATTGTACTATGTAATAATATTGCACAAGGCAGCATAAGATAAAAAGTGCACTGGGCGAGTCTCCGGCCTTTAAATGATTCTTCTGTGTCCCAGTTTTGCCCCCTGGGAATCTTCCACCACCAGTGAAACAAGGGAGCCAAGGGGGGGGGGGGAGCGGGGAAAGAGAGAGGACAAATTGACAGTTGTTCCCAGCACATCTGCCACGGAAGCAGCTTTCTCTGTCCTCGTGGACACTTTTGGTGACACTCTGCTTCTCCCGTCTGTTTTCATGGCAGTTTTCACTTCCGTGGGATTCATTCCATCGAGTCAGGTGTTTTCCTTGGATATCCTTCTCTTCCACAGCAGCCAGCAAGCCCTGTTTCCTAGCATGTTCTCCCTGGACTTGGCCTCCTCATCAACTGAGAGGCCATGCAGGAACCGGGAGGAGCCATTTTGGCTTTCATTGCAAAGGATGTCAGTGTCCTGTAAATGAATGTCAGACCGTTGGGCCTCCTGACTCGATATTACGACACCATTAGTAGCAACTCTCCAGAATTGCATGCAAAGAAAAGCCCCTTTCAGCTTTTGTTACTACCAGTGTAAAGTTAATGAAAGGTGTCCTCCAGGTTCATCCATCCAGGGTATAGCCAAAAGCAGAATGCTGTGCAAGACGAATGCGGAGTGGAGAAGGAGAAGCAGGGAACAGTTTAGACCGCTAAATGTTTATTAATATAAATCACCTATTAATGCAAACATGACCAGCACAAAAGGAATCATTTTGCTTCTGTGTTTCGGTCTGCGCAGATGTTCTGCGTAATCCAAGCCAGAAGGAATTCCGCCTGAGAGTCTCCGGACAGTCTCAGAGCACCAACACTCCCACTGGAGGGAGGGGCGCACAACCTGACACGCCCTCACTCTTTCTGAAAACGTGACTGTCATTGCAAAGAGTTGCTTTTAGGTGGTGAAATATTTCAAGCCACCATCGCAGCTTAAGCCTTGGTTCAGGTTTCACAACGGGAATGACACGAAAGATACCACAAGTGCTTGAAGTGTCGTCTCTGGCCAATATACCTCTGTGTGTTCATTCCCAGTCACACTTTGCCTTTTGACCTCCAAAGTAAGCAGATGAAGATGAGCCCTGTTTCGGCTCCATCCGAAAGGGGAAAGCTGAGCCAGGGTCCTCCCGGGTTGCCTTCTTCTCCCTGAGTGTTCAAGAGCCATTGAAAAGGTAGAAGCCTTGTGTAGAACTGGCCGTGTTTATGGCCAAGGGTTTCTTCTTTTGGAGCTCAGATTCTGGGTGGACTGTCCATCAGAACTGCCACTGTACCGCATTGGGACTTTTCCAGGTGAGCTACAATATCACCGGTTTGGCTTCTTGACACCTGAGTCACTTTTCTCCATGGTATGTAATGGATCCTGCCCCTTTTTGTGCTGGGTGACCCCCATCTATCATCGTCCAATGAATCTGAGACTAAATGTGGAGAACAGCTCATGGGCCATGACCTAGAGACAGTGTGATGCAGTTGGTTAGGGGAAGGTCGCCCTAAAAGTGGACTCTGCAAACAGTTTCTCAAATAAGGAACTTCTTTCCACACCTTCCTTCCAGGTACATCCTGTCCTCCCATCTCTTAACTAGCCTGAAGGGGGAAAGTCCGCTACCAGAACAAGGAGCTGAATGTGTAATTAGTCAACACCAACTTGGTTTTTCTTCTTTCAGTCTCACTAAGTGCCAATTTCATATCACAAAGGTTCACAAAATACATCAACTTCTATGTAGACATTTTATTTTACTTCAGCCTATTCTGATGGAATAGGCTGGAACTTTGGGCACTTGAGAAAACAATACCTAAGAGATATCTAGAGAACAATTTTGCTTACATGCTACTGGGAATCCTATAAAAGGTTGGATCTGACAGCTGGTACCTCCTCTGCCAGGCCCTGAAATGGTCAAACTGCTATATTTCAGAGCTGCCTCTCCCACTGCAGACCTTTCCTGAATTTTTGGAGAAAACCATTAATCCAGGCTGCATCCCAGAAGATACACGAACTAAGCCCTGATCTGGATGTGCATATTCAAGCCAGCTGTTCTAGACTTTCTTCTGTAAACGTACGTGAGGTGTGAGGGCTTCCCCACAGAGCAGGAGAAGCTGTTTTACTTGGATGTTAATCTGCTCTTGGAGTTTTCCCTTAGCAGCTCTAACCACCAGCCCGGTCATTTGACCCTTTGCATGGACGCATTACAGGCTTTCCGCATGGTGCGCGACTCACCTCCTCGACCATGTGCTTGACTTTTTTCTGCTGACACAGAACCATGTCGTCCAGGTGCCGGATTCGTTCTCGAAGACTGTCAGTAATTTCCTCCAGCTTGAGGGACCTGACCAAGGAAATAGGCCCATAAAACTTCAACTGGTTCTTTAAGGGCTTTCAAAAGTTCTGGCCTGAGATTTTCTTTTCTCTGCTAAGCTTTCTCAATGGTCCTGCACTTATTGCTTCTGGTTTCCCAGAATAGAGTCCAGCTTGCTCTGTCCCTGTCATCTTCCCAGGCCTGTTCAGACCTTCCAGGATGGGAGCAGGACATCCAGACATATCCCTCTTCCAAGTGAGTAGCCACCCCAAGAGAACCAGAAGATTAAGTTCCCGGCAGGTGATCTTACCTTGGTTGGCTGGACTGGTCGTCAAGATCCACTCCTTGTAGTTGCATTTCATACTCTATTAGTTGTTTTTGCAACTGATGGCGTTCCTGGGGGGATAAATACAGAGGGAAATGAATACATTTTGTTTTAATCAACGATTCGTCCTCCCTCGGTAGCCATAATGCCAGCCAAGTGAGTGATGGCATTGGCTTCTCCAAGCTACGTTCAGTGCTGTGACTAAAGTTACCTGTCCGGAGACTGTCGGAGTTTCGCATTTCACTTCTCTCTGTCATAGATATTATTGCAGTCTGTGAATGTTGTAACTTTCATACACCTGTTGTCAATTTATAGATTCCAAACAAAAGGGGGAATTTCCCCTGTTGCCTTCAAACTGCCTGTGAATCTCCTAGAGCACAGATTTCAAACTTGTAACGTCACGCCACCACGTGATGTATCATGACTTTTCCCCCCTTGGCTAAACTGGGCCTGGCCCTGGGCCTGACCCGGGTGTGATGCACCCGGTCCGTGGGCGGCAAATTTGACACCCCTGTCCTAGAGCAAGAACCTACCCGGGCAAATGGCAAGGACCCCTAACAGCCATTCAAACCATGGCTTGATGGACTCCCAATCCCCACCTCCCTGGAGCTGCATATTGGCCCTCAAATAAAGAAATGACTCCTATGGGACACAATCTCAACAGGACAATCCTGCTTCAGCCAATCTCTCCCTACAGGCCCCACCTGTCAAACAAATGAAAGGAGCAGCACTGAAAAGGCCTCCGAGGGGTCCGAAGGCCTCAGCCAAGAAAGAGGAAGGGGCCTAGGAAAAAGGGCCCTGAAAAGAGAGGAGAGAGAGAGAATCTACTACAACCAGTTCAGCAGCCCTGCCTTTCCGGTGGCCTGGATTATCTGGGCAGCAGGACTTGTTTTCCAAGGCAAATTGTGAGTTCCTAAGAGTAATAAGTCTGCTGACATATCATTCGAGTTTCTGAAAACTCATCCTGCTCTACGGCATCCTTGAAGTGGCACAAATCCTTCACCCACCTACATTGTCCATTCCTGCCACAGTTGGCGCACTCGGCAGCTACCCTATTTTTCAGAGTATAAGGAACACTTCCCCTCCCCCCCAAAAAAAAGAGGCTGATAATTTGGGTGCATCTTACACTCCGAATGTAGCTTTTCCAGACCTAACGAGGCAAGAGAAGAGTGAAGCGATCTTTGCAGGCTTTTTTCATTGCTACTCCCTCTGAAGAAGCTTTTTTTCAGCCCTAAGTCTTTGCAGGCTTTTTTCATTGCTTCTCCCTCCGAAGAAGCCTTTTTTCTCAGCCCTAAATCTTTGCAGTCTTTTTTCATTGCTTCTCCCTCCGAAGAAGCTTTATTTTCTTCATCCCTAAGCCTTTGCAATCAGAACGGTTGAGCTAAAGCAAAAACTTAAGCGAATAAATAAGGAATTTTTTATTTATTTTAAAGTCCGAGGGAAGCTAAATTTGTATTCGCGGCCGCAGGAGGATGAGGAGCACAGCTGTCCCTCAAAACGAAACACCCAACTGATGAAAATGCTATCTGCCATTTGGCCGTCTGCTTGGAGGCCTCTCATAGGCTTCCGACATTCCTCAGCGGAGAATTAGAATCAGAGGCTAATTAAAGGAAGAGGCTGTTGGCGTTTGAGAACCACGTAATCTGAAAAGACGGGAGCTTACGGGGCGTCTGGAGAAAAGATCCTGGGTCTATGGGAGGTTATTTCAGAATAGATCTAAGGTGGCTTCCCATCTACTCCTCTTCTGTTGATGGACAATCGGCTTGGTCTAACTTCTCCTGACCTGTTTCGGTTTACCTGGCGGGATTGTTCACTGCAAGGCTGTAAGGGTCCTCGGTTGTAAGACATTCGGTTCAAGTTTCGTTCTGAAGTTCAAGAAAGTTCTCCTTGCTCTAACATTTCTATTCAGGCAACCTGGCATTTGCCCCTGATCATTCAGGGGGTCGGAGGAGATCACAAGCAAGGAATGATGGGTCATCAACAGTCAGTCAAGTTCCACCAGGCCCTGATCACCTGTTCCATCTCTCTGGAGGTCCTCAGTCTTGGTTGTCCCACAGGTGCTTTTGTCAAGAGGCAACTGGACTTTCTGGGTTTTTCTTTGAAGGTGTTTCGCTTCTCATCCAAGAAGCGTCTTCCAATCTTCTTCAAGGTCTATCGAGCTTCTCAGTCATCCAATGCCATGGTTGTCCCACAGGTGATTTTGTCGAGAGGCAATTGGACTTTCTGGGTTTTTCTTTGAAGGTGTTTCGCTTCTCATCCAAGAAGCTTCTTCCAAACTTCTTCTCCAGAGCTGAAGAAGCTTCTTGGATGAGAAGCAAAACTCCTTCAAAATAAAAAAAAAACAAACCCAGAAAGTCCAGTTCTGGAGGTGTTCAAGAAAAGATTGGACCACCATTTGTCCTGGGTGGAATAAGGACACCTGCCTCGGGCAGGAGGTTGGACTAGAAGACCTCCAAGGTCCCTCCCAGTTTACTCTTAAACAGCTGTTTGATTTTCCAAGATCTCAAACGGAGGAACTTTTGCACTACTGAGCTTGGCCATGGGTGCACTTGCTGAAGGTGCAGTTGTCCATTGAGATACGTTGAGCAATGCCCACATTTGCAGCGTTGTGAGAGTGAATTCACGTTGACCCACGTCAACATCGTCCTCTGGTTGCGCCAAAGACACAAGACACATGTGTTTTGAACATCATTTTGGCTTAATTCCATGTAAAACCGCGTCTCCAGGAAAGGCTGCTTGTAAAATAATACGTTTGAGAAGCACCTGTCCGTTTCGAACCCCCCGGGGATTTTACTTGAAATTCTGGGCTCATAAGATTTGCTGGGTTTGTCCTGTTCTCGAGAGTTCCTCGGAAAAGCTCGGTTTGAGGTCCTCTTTTTCTTTTCTTTTTCTTCTTCTCCTTTTTCTTTCTTCTTTTTTTGCTCTACCCGTGTAGTACATAATTTCAGGACTTAAGTGATCTGCCAGATGGACTCCTCTGGGTTGTCACTATTTCCTCTTATTATTGGCTCTTTTTGTGAAAGGGAGCTGCCAACTGTGTCAAGCTGTGCAAGGTTGCCATTCACTCTGGCTTTCAGGTCTCTTACTGGAATAGATTTCAATTGAAATATGAAGATGGCTGCGATCGTGTCCGTTTGACAGCTCAGGCGGCTGGAAGGCTACACGGCCGTCTGTCTCTCTGTCCATCCATCTGCCTGCCTACATACCCACCCACCCGCATTTCCCTCAAAATAAGACAGGGTCATATTATCTTTTGACCCCCGAAATAAGCGCTTGGCCTTATTTTCAGGGAGGTCTTATTACTTTTGAGGTGGTTTAGGAGGCAGCGAGCGTGTTTTGGGGAGGGCTTATTTTCGGGAAAACAGGGTATCTACATACCTACCTACTAGAATTATTATTATTATACATTTCCTTCCTTCCTTCCTTCCTTCCTTCATCTCTCCCTCCCTACTTTCCTTCCCTTAGCCTTGCCTCCTTCTCCCTCCCTCCCTCCCTTCCTTCCATCTCCTTCCATCCCTTCTTTCCTTCTCTTTGCCCTGCCTTCTTCTTTCATCCCTTCCTTCCTTCATCTTCCCCCCCTACTTTCCTTCCTTTAGCCTTGCCTCC
>JANHFT010005224.1:76726-90959 GCA_032467955.1 Pseudoxenodon macrops | reverse complement strand
TGATAAAAAAATACTTTTTATAAAGAAAGAAAGAAAGAAAGAAAGAAAGAAAGAAAGAAAGAAAGAAAGAAAGAAAGAAAGAAAGAAACCGGTTTCTAACAGTGTGCATTGTGCCTCCCAATCAATCAGTCTATTTCTGGATTTCATTTAATGTTGCTCAAGAACCATTGTATCGTTTATAAAGTTTAATGTAAATAGATTCTTTGGACTATACCTCAGGAAAAGGAGCTAGGAAACACCACAAAACTGATATGAAAGGTGGTGCTAGCGGAATTACAATTCTTTTATTTGTTGCTTACTTCAAAATTGATTAATAATTTGCTGTATTAAAATCATGTATTAACATTGAAAAGGGGATTCTTTTTCTGTCACATTCAATCCAGACGTTTTTCCTCAATATGTTTGAAGCTCAGCTATTAACAAATTCAAAATACAGCACTTTCCAGAGGAGTACAGTTCACGATGCATCAACATACAGTAATCACTACAGGAAAAAGTATTAGTCCACATCCTTTCAATTAATATTTTAAGGATAAATGAAAACTCCATTCTGAGTTACTTCAGTAAGACAAGAATGTATGAAACTTTTTTCGGGCTGATTATTGGACTTGAGTTATTGGACTTGAGCTAACTGTAAAGAACAAAAACAATTATTAGATTTAGATAGGTTTATACAAATCAGACCTCACATAAAATAATTTCTTAATAGAAACTAAGGTTCAAGGACAAAGGCATTTCCATTGCCAGTTCAAAACAATTATCAAACTTCCACAGAAGGTACCACAACTTGAAGTAACTGAGCCTGCAAGGTTGCCCTTCATAAAGAAATATTTCGTGCAATGCTGAACTTAGATAGGGATTTAATTTCATTGGTCATCTCTGCTCACAAAGTCACTCAGGATCCACAGCTGATCTACAGTTAGATCATTCTATCAAGGTACCTTCCACAGAACCAAGCACACTATGGCTTTGACATGGCAATTGTTGTGGGAAAAATGGTCACTGAAATAAGAAACCAGAGCATTTGGGGAAAGATACAAAATACCTTATACCACCAGGCTTGAAATTTTGGGCTATGACAACTTAGAACTTCGCCGACTTTGATCTGATCTAAGCATAGTACATAAAATCATCTTCTACAATGTCCTTCCTGTCAATTAATACTTCAATCAAGACAATACAAGAGCACACAATAGATATACACTTATGGTAAACCGCTCCAACCTTGACTGCAGAAAATACCAGTTTAGTAAGAGAGTGGTCAATGCCTGGAATGCACTACCTGACTCTTTGGTTTCTTCCCAAACTTTAACCTTAGACTGTCCACTGTAGACCTCACCCCATTCCTAAGCGGTCTTTAAGGTGTGTTGTGCGTAAGTGCCCAAGCGTGCCTACCATCCCTGTCCTATTGTTTCCCTTTATCTGAATCTATCTCATGTATTCATAATCTTTTCTATACTTGTATCTGTATTCTAATATATGCTTGACAAAATAAAAAAATATAAAAATACAACAAATAAACTTTTATTGGCATCCACAACTATAATGATCACTGGCTCCCAGGATGCAAATAAGATTTAAACTCAGCAGTGTTATGGGTTACATGCCTCCAGAAAGGTTACATATGAATGACAAAAAGGCACTATAAATCACACTTGACCTTTCAGGTGGAATGAGACATCTAATAACACTATGGCTGACCTTACTATGACTACCTCAGCACATCTACCTTCACAGTCTCCCAGTTTCTTGTCTTAACCACTATACTAAATTTTTGTTTTTGTTTTTAATTTAAGCCTGTTTTAAGAAGTAGTATGAGCATTCCTTAACTTTCTCTGACTGATCATAGTAAAAGCATTCATTTCAACTAGAATTTAGCTTAATTTCTTTCAGCCTGAAAAAATGGTTTATCTGTATTTCATCATGAGAGAGAAGTGTTTTCTTGGATTTAAGAAGATTACAAGAATACTCTAGGGGAAAAAAGCCTTCTTTTCATAGATACAATAGTAATAACCATCTATTTATATTATGTCAATTATACAGGTATAGCCAATATTCCATATTTATTTATTCATTTATTTTTGGTGCCTTGAGTCAGTCTTGACTTTGATGACTGTCTGGAAAAGTCTCTGTAGTTTTCTTAGCAAGATTTTGAAAATGGTTTTCTATTGCCTCTTTCCTAGGGCTGAGAGATAGTGACTGGCCCAAAATACAATTCAAACTACAATTCATGATCTACTAGCTTTTAGCCTGATGCCTTAACCACTACACCAAACTGATGTTCATTCATATTATATACAAGTCAAAATATATGGCACAGAGTATATGGTAGAGTCCCCTAATGTACTGTTGCAGGAGCAGACTCTTATTGCCATAGCACAGACTTGTAAATCATTGATTGCAAAGTAAGTAGTTTGCTGGTTGTAAAAAAATGAAGATAAAGGGAAGTTATGAATTATAAAAGACATGGAATGATTTATAAAGAACTGCCTTCCAAATAATCATTTTTGTTTTCATTCCCTTTTCAAGGAATATAAAATGCAAAAATTTGCTGGAAGCTGAGTAATTTATTAACTCATATATAAATTATATGGTGTGTGTTTTTTTATGAGATTTGAAAAAAAACCAGTTTGTGTTTCTTTTGTTTTGTTTTCTGCTAGCTATTCTACAATATACATTTTTACAGAAGTCAAGTTTCTAAAATCACATTACTGGGCTTTTTCCTCCCTCAAGTGTGATTAAAATGAGAAAAGATATGAAAACTTTTCAAACTGAAATGTTTATCTGTAACCAAGAAATAAACCTTCTAAAATGGATATTTATTATGAAATGTTAAATACCATTTCAGCTCTAATGTCACAAGCTGTGCTTTTTAAATATGAGATTATCAGCCAATAACAATATGATTCAGCATCCCAATAAACCAATTAATGTGGATGCTTATTAAGGCATTATTTGCAGAAAATTGAAGCCTTGCACTTGAAGTCCTTCTGCTCATTTGTTTATGGATCTGGCAGCCAGTTGTCTAGTCTAATATGACAGTATTATGTGCAACCAATTGAAAACTGCAAGATTTTCTTCCAGGGGAACAAAAAATAAACTTTAAGTGTGGAATATACTATTTATTTCCTAAATATCACATAGGAAAAAAGGTAGTATTAGATAAACAACTGGCAGTTGGGAGAGATGGAATATAATTCCTCCTTTTTATTTCAGTAAATATTTTCTAGGAAAGCTGAATGCTTAATAAAGAGAATCTTAATCGGACAGTTTTGTTTTTTTCTTTCATTTCTCATGAGCTCTATTAATAGAGTAACTTACAACTTATTATATCTCCTCTATGTTTAACCTTTGACTATAGGTATTGATTTGTACAGCGGCTATGTCCAAGGGCAACAGCATCATTAATTGCTAAGTGATCTGGAAAACAATTACAGACCTCTTGGATTTTATACAAAGAGATGAATGGAGCTGTCAAGATAATCAGATGCTGTGGTAGTTGTTGATGAATTCAATTGTGCTGCTCATCTTACACTTTCCCATCTCATACTTTACACCAGGATACCCTCTAGATGTTTTAATTTGGATTCCCATCAATATAGCCTCCAGGGCCAATAACACAGTTTTGTATGTGTTGTTTTGCAGAAAATCCAGAGAATTGGAGGTGATCCCAGTAGATTACTAATACCAGAAAATCTTAATTATGTAGGGATGGCAATGATGAAAAGAGGATCAAGATAAATTACATCAGTGAGACAACATGTGGTGAGGGAATTATTTGTTTAGCAGAGTGATGGCGTTCGGGGAAAAAACTGTTCTTGTGTCTAGTTAGATTAGATTACTAATACCAGAAAATCTTAATGGCAATGATGAAAAGAGGAGCAAGATAAATTACATCAGTGAGACAACATGTGGTGAGGGAATTATTTGTTTAGCAGAGTGATGGCGTTCGGGAAAAAACTGTTCTTGTGTCTAGTTAGATTAGATTACTAATACCAGAAAATCTTAATTATGTAGGGATGGCAATGATGAAAAGAGGAGCAAGATAAATTACATTCTGTGAGACAACATGTGGCCACTGAAAGTAGAATCATCTTCAAAAGTATAGATTTTTAAAATGGGATACGTTCTGTTTAGGAAGACAATCGTATTGTCAGAAAGACAAGAACATCTGTTTGTTATTGCACTGATATATCAGTTGACAATAACTCAATTCAGTGTTTTGAAAAAGTAATCATGTGAAGTTTGCATATATGTTTATGAATTATATGACTAGGTGTGCTGATAGGGAATGTCTAAAAGAAATTGCTGCTATCAAGAATGAAATGTTTGTAACTGCTGGCTATTCTTATTTGAATTTTTTTTTTGCTGACCAGTTCCTCAGGTGACAAGAGTGTTGAGTTTGTTTTAGTGATTTTAGGAAAGGAACAAGAATTTTTAAAAAGGTCCAAATTGTAGTCATGTTCAACTGGATATAATGTGCAACATAACCAAGCACCAAGGCCTTTATAAAATTATAAACACATTTGGGAGTACAAGGAGGCACCAGAAGATCCTACAAGCTTTCTCGCAAAGTTGTGATTTATTAATGTCTGAATAGTGCTAAAACCCGATATATTGAGGTACATGGGCTTGTTCTGGGACACAGAACCATGGTAGCACTTAACTTTGAGTGGTGTGTTGGGAACTACCGTCTAAAAAGTAGGTCATAATAAAGAATGGTGAAGACACAGTAAATACTAAGTTGAATTTCATTCAAAATGAATCACGGTTAAATAAATCATTACTCCTTCCTTTTTAAATACTTTTCTCCTTCTTTAACATTAAAATTCGCAATACAGTAGTCAGGAGGCCTTTTTTAAATCATCATCATTACTTTCAGGTCAGGGGTAGGTAGGTTCTAACTTACCTCGCTGCCGGTCCGCTGTCTCCTGCGCCACGTGGACGCACGTCGTGCGTGCGTGCATGCACAGTAGAAAAAAGCTCCGAAAAAATTCCCCCCCCAAAAAAGGCCGAAAATAAGATGCCAAAACATGTGCAATGCCAGAAACGTGGCTTCTGCGCATGCGCAGAAGAAGAAGAAATTCAAAAAAAAGATGGCGGCACCCACGGAGCAGAATCGGCTCTGTGACATCACCAGAGGCCTACTACCTACTCGGTAGAACCGGTCCGAACCAGTAGGAACTCACCTCTGTTTCAGATCCATATGCAATCCAGGGAACTCAGCTTGTATATCTCTGGTTAGATTTACTTCAGTGGTGATATTAATCACAAGCACAGCTGCCACTGTTATACAGATAGAGCAGAATCACATTTGAGGGGGTTATACCAGCACGAGTATTAAATAGGTCTTCTTATTTGCAGCTGGCTGAATGAGGATACTCCTGGTATGTCAAAACAGTGCATGTATAAATGAGGACATATAATACAGGTTACTTGAAGGACCATCTCACTCCACTGCCATTGGCCTGTCCCATTTGTGTTGGCAGAGCAACCATGCTGTTGGCCCTATCAGCACAATTTTTTCGGCTTTCAGGATCCAGGAAGAAGGCCTTCTCTGCAATTGTGGTCATAAATCGAAGACTACCTGTATTTCATTCCAGAAAAAAAGTAAAATTTTTTTACATCCCTCCATCTTCCACTGATGGTTTAAAACTTGAGCGAAGAGAAACCAAATATTACAACAGGAGATTTTTGCTAACAACTCTCTTACATTGGTATAAACCATTTGCAGCATTTCCACATGGCACCAATTCCACAGCTCATTCCTTCCAATGAAATTGGACATACTATTGTCTTAAATTTTATTTCAGGAACCCTGGAATAGACTGCTAATGCCATAAGACAATAATTGTTGTCTCTAGCCAACCAACATGTTTCTTTCTTTCAATGTTTGATTTGCTTCCTGACGCAAAGCAGCTTCAGAATAATAAAATTATTCTCTCCTAGCACTTAATAGGTAAAGGTTCCCCTCACATATATGTGCTAGTTGTTCCTGACTCTAGGGAGCAGTGCTCATGTCTGTTTCAAAGCTGAAGAACCAGCGCTGTCCAAAGACGTCTCTGTGGTCATGTGGCCGGCATGACTAAACGCCGAAAGCACATGGAGAGCTGTTATCTTCCCTTCAAAGGTGGTTCCTATTTTTATACTTGCATTTTTTTTAATGCTTTCGAACTGCTAGATTGGGAGAAGCTGGGACAAGTAATGGGAGCTTACTCCGTTTCGCAGCGCTAGGGATTTGAACTCCCAAACTGCTGATCTTTCTGATCGACAAGCTCAGCGCCAGACACACAAAAGTGGAAGTTTTTAATTAATGTGCATACGGCACAGAGACCATGTCTATGTTTTGGGTTTTATGCCTAATTAAATAGCCCAGGACAGGAACATCTGCCATTTGGTGAAAATATATAAAGGAAATGAGCATATCAAAGCTGAAATAAGGAGCATCTGTGTAAATCAGTGATGGAGGGAGCAGCACAATTAAGCAATACTCTTTAAATACATAATTGTATAGTTTAAATTAAACTATATACATATATATAGTTTAAATTAAAACCACTTTATATAAGAAATCCAAACAAAGTAATTATTTAAAAAGCTTTACATCGCTGCACAGGTAGTCCTCAACTTACAACAGTTTATTTAGTGACCATTTGAAGTTACAATGGCACTGGAAAAAGTGGCTTATGACCATTTTTCACATTTACAAGCGTTGCAGCATCCCTGTGGACATGTGATGAAAATTCATACGCTTGGCACTTGACTCATATTTATGACGGTTACAGTGTGCTGGGGGGGTCATGTGATCTCCTTTTGTGACCTTCTGACATGATAAATCAGTGGGGAAGCCAGATTCATTTAACAACGGTGTTGCTAATTTAACTACTGAGGTAATGCATTTAACCAATGTGGAAAGAAAGGACATAATTCATTTAACAAATGTCTCCCTTAGCAACAGAAATTTTGGGCTCAGTTGTGGTCATAGGTCAAGGATTACCGGGAAAGTACTGACGTTCCCCCCAATATTTAACAGGGTGAAGCAAGACATTCTACAAATGAGAAGTATAATATGAGAAATCCCACAAGCATCAACACTGCAAATCACACAGGAAACACAGAATTTGAACTGCACTGCAGCTGAGCCAGAGGAAAATCAACTGAGCTGCCAAAGGAAAACAATGGTAGATAATCACATGGCTCAGTGCCAATAGGAGACCAAGACAAAGCTCCAGGCCTCTTTGAGTGTCCTTTCTCATTCTGTGTCAAACTTCCAGATCAATCTGCAGGTTTGTCTTCTTGCTGAATCTATGTTTCTTGTTTCTTGTTGTGCATTATTCCTAGCAAAAATATCCACCAAATTAGGGATGGGTTGTGAATATTTTTGCTGCTGGTTTGCTCTGGGTCATGCTGCGTGTGCGTGCATGAAGCGCCCGCCCGCAGCAATCAAAAACTGCGCATGCGCAGAAGCAAAATCCAAGATGGCGGCACCCACAGAGACACCAATGGAACCAGCTCCATGACGTCTATAGAACCCGATAGAACCGGTAGGAACCCACCTCTACACCAATGGCTTGGCCTGCTGAGAAGGCTCCCAGTTTACTTTAAATTAAGGATATGTTGAGAAGATGCTTCTCTGTATCGCTGAATTAAGAATGAAATTCCGCCTCCCAATTTTTTTTAATCTATGCTGTCATTCTTGAGCAATTAATTCTGTACGAAATTCCACTTTATTTATTTTTATTATCCATACATATAATTCCACATTTCATCTTTACATATAAAATTTTACATATAATAATACAATCATTTCATAATAATGTTTTTCTCCTTTCACATTATCCCTTTCCTTATGTCCTTTAAATTTCAGGGTTCCTTTCATTCCATCCCCACCTTCCACCTGCTGCAGCCCTTCTACTCTTCCTTCCCTACTTCCCCTCTCTCCTCCTCCTTCCTTTCCTTCCACCACTCCTCCTCTGCCTCCTCCTTCCTTCCATCTTACTTCCCCCTCTCCTCTCCCCTCCCTTTCTTCATTCCCTTGCTGCTGGTAGCTGGTTTTCTTTGGGCTTGGAAGCAAAACAGGATCTCATTAGTATTTAGATGGCTGTCCTTCAAGCAATCCTAGGATGCATTAGCAGAGGAAATGGTAGCAAATTAGAAACTCAAGTTTATATATATGTTATATATATATTTTAAAAACTAGCCGCACTGTCTATGGACATTTTCAATCATTCAGGTCATGGTTGTCCCAAGGATGCTTTTCAAAAGGCAACTGAACTTTATTTTCTTTATGCTCTTGAAGAAGATTCTTGGATGAGAAGTGAAACATTTTCCAAAAAAAAGAAAGAAGAAAAAACCCAGTTTCCTTTTGAAAAGCACCTTTAGGATAGCCACACTAACCAAGTGCTCCACTATCAAAGTAATAACCCATCCACCAGAGGAGCTGTGTAAGAATGGGGAAGCCAAATTCACTGTACAACTGTGTTACCACCTTAACGACTGCAATGATTCACTTAACAACAGGGGCAAGAGAGGTTGTAAAATGGGGCAAATGGGGCAAAACTCACTTAACCATCACATATAACAAATCAATAATCACCTGTATAAGAATTCCAAATAAGTCCAGAAAATGTTAAAGTTCTGCTGAGGATTCCAATTTACAATCTGGAAATATGAAATGATTCCCTCTTTTTCTGAAATCCACAGTATTTATGCAGCATTTACAGTAGATAAGTCTATTGTATGGAACCAAACAATTTTGAATGCTGTTGCGTGGCCTTGAAGGGCTGGTGCAGCTAGACAACTAGCAGCTTGGGCTGAAGGAGAAAGCAAGCACTCCATTTTGTATATTTCACTCTCTTTGAAGATCAAAGCCGTCATTTTAAATGAGGAAATTACAGCAAAAGACCCGGTCTGTTTCACTTTCTCCTGGTTAATGAAGCTTCAACCTTCCTGAACTTTCACAAATAGTCTCTAGAGGGTGATGTTGTTCTACTATTCAATAAAGAGTAAAAAAAAAAAAGTCGCTGGTTGGCTGTCTCACCTGTTTCCTTTTTTACCCTCCTGCAACACAATGACTTTGAATATAAACCCAAAAATCTTCTTGGGAGAAATTAAACAAAGGTGGAACTTGCATTTCATTAGATTTTCTTCTGGGCACGAAAAGCTTCTTTCACATAGACTTTGGTACCACTGGATCTGCTGACTCACAAAGAGAATGATTCTACTTTTTTGTGTGTGTGCTTGTCCTACCAGCAAGGATGAGTCCATCGATACTCCTACCTGTTAGCCCTTTACATGTTATCAGTGAATGAATGATGCTGCAAGCCCACAGTTTTGCAAGATCCCCAAATCTCATGAGATTTCAACAGCCTGAGATCTTGCAAAGTTTCAACCTTGGGAGAGAACAGCAGAATCTCATGTGAGATTCTGTAATAATGCTGGCATTCCCCCATATTTGATCATTTAATTTTGAGATTGACAAGATGTAATATTTAGTAGTTTTAAGATAGGTGCAGAATTCTGTAGTCCAATTCTAATTCTAACTTTGCATGGTCTTGGTCTTTATTGTTTCCAAAACTGAATGCCTTGAGCATATCCTGAATTTGTTCCATATTCTTTGAAAACAAACTGCAGAGTGATTTTTCCAAAGGTGCTTTTTCAAGAGGCAACTGGACTTTCTGGATTTTCTTTGAAGACGTTTCGCTTCTCATCCAAGAAGCTTCTTCAGCTCTGGGGAAGTCTGGAAACATTATCAAAATGTGACATAGTCTCAGATCCTCCATTGAGCACTGAGATCCAAATATCAAAGCCTATTTGTGATCAGCTGTAATATTTGCTATCCAAAACACATGGCAACTGTTATCTAACAGGATTTTCTATTTTAATTTCTGCACTTAGCATGTTAAGTTCAGGGACCAATCTAATGCAAGAGCATAACTCTGTGACAGGCACGTTTTGGAGCTGATCTCATTTCTGCTGGTACACATGAGAGCTCTATAGGTTTATAGCATATAGATAATGCTTCAAATAAAAATATGAGAAAACCTTTATTTAGCTACCCATTAATGAATCTAGAATTTAAATGTTTGCCCAAAAGGGTATTTTAGTTTGGACTTTTTTAGAACAGCAGTCCGCAACCCTAGGTTTGTGGACCAACACTGGTCCGTGGCATGCCAGCAACCAGTCTACACAAACAAGCAAAGCCTGATCCGCAGGATGAAGGCAGCATGTAAAACCACACCCCCTTTGGTTCACGGAAAACCTGGTGCCCAAAATTTTGGGATCGCTGATTTAGAATATTCATTTTAGATGTTAGATTTAGTATTTTCTAATTCTTCCTCCTTGGATGATAATGTGTATTAGCATGTGATTGTTAAGTTGTTGTATTAGAGTAAGTAAAATAATTTGTTGATTTTAAAGAAATTATTGGATTAATTGATGTATAATAGTAATAGTACTTAGACTTATATACTGCTTTACAGTGCTTTATAACCCTCTCTAAGCTGTTTACAGAGTCAGCATATTGCCCCCAACAATTTGGCTTATCAAGATGGAAGGTTGAGTCAACTTTGAGCCTGGTGAACTGAAGTTGCAGGCAGCTGGCAATCAGCAGAAGTAGCATGCAGTAGTGCACTCTAACCACTGTGCTGTGTAGCTCATAATATAAAATATCATCTCTTAATTACTACCTACTCATTATGGATAGCTTCCCCTGTAAGCTTCCCCTAATTGTTAAGTGCAACTTCTGCCTACCAAAAGATTGTCCACCCCAGTTTCATATTTTTTCCAGCAGTAATTCCTTTATTCTGAACCTGTCTCTTGTTCTGTTCAAAGTTTCTTAACACCTGTATCACCCTAAGGTTAAGAATAACACCAGTACAAATTATATCTTCCTCAGGTTTGGCATTCTGCACTCAGGACAGCTTTAAAGAGAAGAGCCTGTGTTTGATAACAACATACCGGTAATCTACTCCTTACATTCATGGTAAATTGAGAAAGGCTTCTTTAAACTTCTTCATACAAGATGAAATGGAAGTTCTATTTTGGATAGTAATTGTCTCTTTTCTACTCTAAGTGTCACCAAAATAAGGGTTGTGCAAGTATGTTTTATGAAGAGCACTGACAAACCAAATGTCAAAGAAAGAACGTGAATCATACATGATGACAGCTTCCTTATCTTAGATGGATTTGAAGCATCAGAGTACCATTTATTGTGAATGCAACTCATCTCCAAAGATTTTTAAAGCATGCTGACTTACAAACCTTGATAGAAGCATTGCAACATATGAGCAAAAGGCATTAAAAGATGTTTCAATTAACTCTAACTTTGCTCTATCTTTCCTCCACTACAGTTTGTCCTTCTTTGGGTTATAAGATTTTCGACAGAAACAATCAGCCCCAGACTTGGTACAGAAAGCCTACGGCTGGTCAAATTTAGTTTTTTGTGCTCATGTATCAGTCAATTGTGATATTTTGTCTTTTAAACATTAAGGAATTTGTTGACAGGTAAGGTGGCATTTTTATGTCATAATCAACTCTAGATGGAATGCAGGGAGATTGCTAAAAATGTGCCAGGAAAGGGAAGAAAACTCACAGATAGAAAAAAAATTAACATTTTGATAGAATACAGTTCATCTCAGCATAGGAGAGGGCATAGAATGTGATGGAGAGGCAAGATGGGAGCATCAGGAAAATTAACAAATAGAGAGCGCAGTTCACATAGCCATAATGAATGATTATGAAAGACAATAAAATATCCTATTAGAAATCCAGTAAAAGACTGGTCCAGAGCATTAATTGACAACACTGGAGCCATATATCAAGAGTTTAAAATCCATCACTGCAAGAAAAGCATAACTAAAATTTGTTCAGTCATATCAATTGCTCTGAATTTAGGCCAAACAAGCAATCAAAAACAAACTAATAAAAAGATACATATGATTTGGTAGTAAAAAAAAAAAAGATTGAAAAACAATAGAGAATACATTGCCAGGCATTTATCCCTTGTATACTGAATTCATTAATTGTGCTATACTAAGCACACAGTCCTGGTGAGAATAGCAATATATCTCAAGGAAGGTGATTTAACCAACCTTAGCATAAATAATAATCTCATTTAGGGACATTATGAAAACATCCTCATGCTGATGTGATGCAAGCCCCACACCTTTTGTATGACTTACAAAAGAGGCAGAAGTTGGCACAGCACTTTTGTCAAAAATAATGCTTTACGCTTTATGCTAAAACACAAAGAAAACAAGAAGTCCTTGAGTTATGACTGTAATGGAGCTTGCCTATTAAGGCTGAATATTGAAATAATGTTAAAAGAAATGCCTTAAGGAACGACCAGCTATTCTTGCTCTCCCCAGTATATTCATTAAATGAATGCAAGGATCGTTAAGTGGATATCGGGGATGAGGGACATCCAGAGAGGCCTAGTTCCTGGCATAAGCCTACCTGCTTCAGGCCTTTCAAGGCCTTCCCCATATTCTGCTTCCTGCCCTTTGGGTGCTCGCATGCCAGCCCACTGCACAGTTGACTGTCTTGCCAGCAAGAAACAGTTTGGAAGGAAAACTCTGGCTGTGCCTGCCTTTCCCAATTCTGCCCTTGCTCTTCCTCCTGCCAAAATGCCCTGGCTTTCTGGGGCAAAAAGAAGGATCAATTCCCTAGCCTTTCAGAGCTTTCTCTGGCTGCCGATAAGCTACCCATTGGGAGGCTGCAAAGCTCTCCTGCCAGGGTTTGGGATTCTATATAAAAGGCAGCAGCTTCAAGACAAGTTTCCCAAAACTTTTCCCTTGCTTACCTCCCTCCCTTGACAGATTTACTCGAGTTCAGCATCATTATTAGTTCATCATTAGGCAAAATGACAGGAGGTAATAGTTCCGTACAGCAAATGAAATGGCACCAAAATCTTACACTTTATACATCAGAAGATGAATCGGTGTTCCCCTAAGAATTACCAGGGAATCAGAAAGATTGATTTACACTCACTGAGAAGAGTAACAAATATTGTGAAAAACAAACAAATGGGCAGAAGTCAACCAGTGAGAAGTCTCTTTTCTGAAAATCAAGAAGGTCTCTGAAGATTAGCTATTGCTTCTGAGTGGCTGCTTGCCTAGTGAATTTGACTCTTCTGGTAACAGCGCTTCTCTCTGTTTTTTTCCTTTGTGTTTGTGGTTTCAGATTCAAGATTTTATGACAAGCCAATTCAGTTCAAGACACTTGGAAAACTGACCTTAGATTATAATGAGAAAACTTTAAACAAAATATGAAAGGCTTCACTATTTATCATAATGTATTAAAATTGCAATGATGGTAGACCATTAACCCTATCAAGATTCAGCTACATGTCTTCAAGAGCTTCAGTGAGATAAATTGTAGAACCATTTCCTCTAATCTCTTTCAGACAGTGAGAAGAACTGAGAAATGTCACCAAATTGTCTAATTTGTACCAAAGAACCTTACAGAAATGAAACTTCACTCCCTAGATAATTCCTGCTTCTGTTCTTTTTTTGTCATATTAGTTGTGCATGCTGGTTTTCACTGATTAGGATCGCTTTTCATTACCCATCGTATCAATAGAGGATTGATTTTATTATTATTATTTTATTATTTATTTATTTGCCAACAAGTATAAGAAAACAAGTATCAGTATAGACATAGACATGGACACATGAAAAAGATGGCACAAATAAATTGATATAAATAAGCAAAACATAGCCATAAACACATAAAATGAATATATATAAATGGGGACAGTAGGACAAGGATGGTAGGCGTGCTGGTGTGCTTATGCACGCCCCTTAGGGATCTCTTAAGAAATGTGTAATGTTCACGGTAGACATTTTCTTCCTATTGTTGAAATCATTTTATTTATTTATTTTATTTTAGTTAAGCATGTAATTAGATAACAGATATAAGTATAAACTGGCCCTTTATTTCTACTTTGCTTTTCAAGAAATTGAAATGCAAACACTTCAGTTTCTGGGTTGTTGATGTTTTTTCTAGGGTGTTAGTTCTATAAACTGTTCCTTTTAGTAGTCAATTTATAAGACAGGCTCTTGTTAGCAAAGTCCAGGCCTTTTAGAGATTTCAGTCAATTTACAGTGCTATTTCTGCTGTTTTTGAACATCAATAACAATTTTTTCTTAAATAATTCTTTCCATTCTGTTTTCTTCACATATATTATTTGGAAGCTTTATTTGCTGTAAAGGTGAAGATTGCTTTTTCCAGA
>JANHFT010005224.1:62107-75938 GCA_032467955.1 Pseudoxenodon macrops | reverse complement strand
ATTCAGTCCCTTAAGTCTTATAATCCTATCTGGAGTCCCCAGCATGTTGTTCAGGTAATTCCCCAATCTCCTTGCTCCATCTGATATTTTAAATTCAGGGGGAAAAAGGGAAGTTCTCATAGAACAAAGCAAAAACCAGCCTTACAACACAAACATTTCCAAGAATGATTTTGGGCTCTAGAGTTATGGAAAAAAGAGGTGGCAGGCTGCATCTCAGGAGTTAATTAGAAAAATGACAACATTAAGCAGAGAATACAAAGGAAGCTGCTTGCCACGCCAAACAAATTGTGACTAATTTAGTAGTCATTTTATCAATCAGGGACAGATACACATATACCGAGCCATTTTATGAAGCAGTCACAATTTCAAAATGCTCAGATACACCAACCCTCAAAAGTAGAAAACTCTTGGCTCATTAAGTCCTCTTCCTTTTTTCTGGGGACCTGTAACATCTCAGTTAACGGTAGATGCTAGGTTTGCTTTCCTACAGCTCTATTATCTAAAGAAAGTAATGTAATTGGGAAGAAGCCAAGAAAATCTAAGGCAACTATACATAATGCTAATGATTCCATTTCTCAAGTATATAAGATAAGGAAGATAAAAAAAACATGTTAAGGAGCCAGATGGAACAGTCTTAAACTCTTCTCAGATGTAACTTTCACTAAGTTTAGTTAGGCTTATTTCCAAATATGCAGGTTACAATGACACCGTGAAGATATTTTTTTTTAAAAGGGAAGCTCAATTAAAATGTATAATATGGATTTTAGGAAGTACAAAAGGATCCTGACTTGATTAAACGAAGGAAAGAAAATGTAGTAGGCAAAATACAGTGTTTCTTCATAGGTTAACTGATATGGGAAAACTGTATGATTTCTCATATTTCTACTAGTCACTGGTTTATGGTTCTTGGGCCATAACTGGACCATGCATGCTTCCAAAGATTTAAAATGTAAATGAATAAATATATTTAAAGATATATCTTCTAAACATATGTGCCTTCATCAATGACAATTATTTATATATGACAGCATAGAGGAAAATATTCTATTTTTGGAAGAACATCTTGTCTTGGCTTTTGAAATAGGAATGGGGGTCTAAGAGTAATATGCAATCTCAGGGAGTTGTTGTGTTTTAATTTAATTTTTTAACCTTTAAATATTTAACCTCTGATTTTAAGTTGGTTTTAATTCTGTTTTTAACTCGGCTTTAATTATGTTTCTAATTATATTTTTACATTGTTGTATGTTGTTTGTTTGTAAACAACAACCAAGAATTACTTAAGTGGGCACTGTAGAAATTTTATAAATAAAATAAATAAAAATACTACATGCAGGTGTGAAAAGTACCGTATGTTGTCAGGAGAATATTATTACACGGTTTCATTTATATAGCTTTCCTTAGGATATTTGAGTGGACATTGCTGGAAATATAGGATTAGGTTTGTTACAATTATTTCCTGACCCATTTCTTGTGTTCTCACTTCAGCAATCATAATATGCAATGACTTCAATGCTTGGGTGTCTGCAGGAGGGTAAAATTGCAAGCAACTGGCATGGCATTGTGATTGAATCCTATTAATGTAACATTATGCTCATATACAAGGAGTGGGTCTTGACCATGATGCTGTAATTGCAAATGTTGCAAATCTTGAACAGTTTCCTGTAGATGCTATTGGCAATAGTAATCTCTGTGAATCTCTATGTAACCTTTATGGCAGCTGTAAGAGATGAACTATAACAGCATTCCCTAATCTGGTGATCTAGGATATATTATTGTATATTTCCCAACATCTCAGCCATCATTTCTAGAAGGATGAATAAAGTGTAGTTTATTGGGGAAGGTTCAGCCATAGTGCATATTGACTTTTCCATGGTTCCATGGACCTAATTTCTTTTAACCTTATAAGATATAGAAGACACTGTATGAATTTTCTATGTGATTAAAATTTGAAGTGCACCCTTCAGTAGTGCAAACGTGTAGGAGTGTAAATAATGAAGTAAAAATTAAAGAGGACATTGCTGCACGTGAATAAAGTATCATCAGCATCATTTTTGAAGATGCATATTTAATTATAAAGAAAAAAATGACTGAGGAATAGCAGGGAGAAATGTTCATCCCTTTACTATTAAAACGACATGAATGAATGGAACATTTGCACTATCCCTTATTCATCAAATTGGAAACTGCCACCCCTTTAATGAGCAGCCCAAGGATGGCCAAGTGCCTTGAATAAGCTTTGGAATATAAAAAACTTGGCATCCTGAGTGAAACATAATGTGGGTTTGCAATTGTGGGATTTTTCCAATGAATAGGAAGTGATCAAAGATAAAATAAAATTGTGCAACATTGTATCAAGTTACTGCCAATGCCAATCATTACACCCATGAATGCACAAGAGCCTTGAAATAATGTTATAGATATGGTGCCGCATTCAAAATATTCATTGAATTTCAAATTAAAATGCAGAACCATGCCCTCCAATCATCTGGGCAGAATAGTGAACTTAAAGCGCACATCATTCCAAGTATATCTGCAAAGTCAAATTCTTTATTTACAATCAGCTCGGCCAACACAGTTCCAGCAGGCTAGAAGATAGGAAACCACAATGCTAAATACAGTCAGAAAGGTATTGACCTCTACCACACAAAATGCCAAGTTCAAGGGAGGTCAGGAGAATTTGAAGTACAGTCAGAAAAGATAATGTTTTTTTAAAAAGAAGAAGTGTGTGTGAGAAACTAATTAGAATGTGATCACCTTTCCCACTGTGAAAGGAGAAGGATACACAATGGCCACATTAAATTCAATATTGTGGAAACAAAAACTTCTTGGCTTATAATGTTAGACTCAGCTATTTATTGAGGAAAGAAAAATATTGCTTTATTTTCATGCTAAACAGCACCAACAAATGAAAAAGAGAAAAAAAGGAACAACCACCAATACCCAGGGAGGAAAGTAGCATAGAAAAATATTAAAAAGCCACAGAGATACAAACATTAAATTTCGTTTTTGAAATGTAACATGCCATATCTTCTTCTGGCAGATGAAAGTCAACCCCCCTCCCCCAGTTTTAAGATAAACAACTAGCTAATGAAGAAATAGCAAGAAAATGTTTTCATTCAGAATCAAGTAATAGGAAAAGGGAAAGAAGATAATTTAATTTATCAAAAGAGAATTCGATCAAATCTTAAGCAGAAGCAGAATAATTAATACCTGATACCACTGACAGTAAACCTAATAAAAGTATATGGCCTGTTTTATTCCAAAATATCCTGATAGAAAAGTGGCAAATGTATTTAGCAGCAAGAAATGTAGGAGCAAGTGAATGCCTTTGATCAAAGAAATAATTTTGTTCTCTAATATCATTTTTGAATATATTAACCACTATTGCAGATTAAAATTGTTTGATTGGAATTTAGCATATTTTAGTGAACAAAATTTAGAAAAATATCTATTTGGGAAAATATTTTCAATAATTCATCTCCAACATAATAAATATTTATGAAAATGGCCATGTAACACTGTTTACATATTCCATCTTCATCCTAGCACCATCATAGTAGAACTGGAAGAAATCTCAAAGACCATTCTGTTACTTGTCCTAGGTCACGGGTGACAAACTTGCTGCATCACATTGCCATCACGTGACTTTTAGTAACGTTTTCCCTATTTGCAGAACTGAAGTGGGCATGGCCTACACGCCGCCAGTTTGACACCCCTGTACTAAGTGAATGGGATCATGAAGAATCAGAGGATGCTGTGGCCCTTGCTTTAGATCCAATAAGATCATTTCCTACACCTAGAAACAGTATATTCAGATAAAGGCCCGGGGCAAGGAGGTGTAATATGGGAATATCTAAAATCCTACTTCCAAAAAGGACATTTGTTCTAGGTCACGGTTTTAACAAATAGCCAGAGAAGTGTTCAGCATGATCTTTGTATATAATGCTGTTTAGTTAGAGCAGAGGTCGGCAACCTTAAACTCTTAAATAGCCACAAAGGTCCTAGCCGGAAGCCCCTTTTTCAATTCTGGAGCCAACCAAAAGTCCAGTTCCCCCACCATAGAGTCTCTTCATAGTGTGGTATCCTTTTTTTCTACCTGTCCTAACTGAAAGCCCTATCAATTGTGGAGCTGACCAGAAACTCCGTCCCTTGCCATCGAGTCTCTTCCTGGTGCCCCGTGCTTTTCCTCCCCATAACCGGAGGCTCCTCTCAAAATTGTGGTGGCGATAGGGAGCCGCAGCAGAGAGATGAAAGAGCCATATGCGGCTCTAGAGCCGTGGGTTGCTGACCCCTGAGTTAGAGCATAATTTGATGTAATAATTTCTTTCTTCCTGTCCAATATGCTAAGCTGTTGCCTACTTTATTCTTGACATGCAGTTCTAGTTTTAATAAAGCTAATTTTAGTAAAGCTGACCTGTGTGTTAGGCTGGTCAGAACAGAATAATTGTATACATGTAATTTTTCATCTTGTCCACTAGGAATTTTATGGGAGAAGCCAACTAGAAAAATCAATGGATTTTGGTTCTGAACTAAGAAAAAAGCAATTGTGTAAATACACTAATTATAGGTGCATACCAGGAACTTTTATAGCAAAATGTGCTAGATGTGACATCAAGAAAGAATATATCACTACTTAAGGAATGCAAATATTGGAAAAATGGAGGAATATTGAATCACAGGAAGGTTTAGATTGAATAAATACCATCATGCAAGGCGTGGGTTAACATACTTTTTCCAAACAATTTAAATATATATATATATATGGAACACGTGAAGGGCCATGAAGTTCAATCCTATGTTCTTCACTTCATATCAAAATGACTGTGCAAACTGATCTATAATTTACAAATTACAGCATATAATTGTTTCACTCTACTCTGTGACCAATTCTAATTACCATACTTTAAGAAGGGAGAAAGAGAAACAAGTTCATTGCAAGGCAGAGAATTTGATCAGGGGACTAGAAACTAAGCTCCATGAAAAGAAACTGAAAAAGTCTTTTTAGTTTTGAGAAAAATGACTAAGGACATGATAGCATGCTTCAAATACTTGAAAGGATGTCACACCGAAGAAAGTCAAGACCTATTCTCTCTCAACTATAAAATATGAAATAATGGATTTAAATGAAAGAGAAGCTAATTCTGCCGGGGGAGGGGGGAGGGATCCTAACAGTATGAAGCGTTAGTGGAATCAATTATTTATTGAGGTTGATTCCCTTTTCTTCATTAGGAATATTGAAGCAGAGGCTAGCCAATTATCTACAATCCCTTAATTGGGAATATGCAGTGGACAGGCAATTGGACTTGGTGATCTAAATGGTATCGTCCATCTCTATAGTTTTATGATCATTGTATGAACAACACTGAATCAAATAGACTATGTAGTATGAAACAGAAAATAGAGAAGGTCAAACCTGTCACCTGGATACTTCCAGGTGTAGATAGTGAAACAGGATTTGAATTATTTCTGTTAAATATACAAGTTAAACTTAGAACATTAAAGAGCATCAGTGTGCCTACAGGATCAATATAAAGACTGTAATCACCATGCTTAACTTTTGTGAAACATACTTTAAAAGTTATAGAAGAAAAAGGATATACAAAATGATGTGGGGAAAAAGTATAAGAAATCATGCCACCATTTAAAAAGAATTTGTTTTCTTTATGTTCACATTGCTGATGCTCAGAAGTGTTAATTTGTCTGTCTCTCCCATTCTTCCCCATTCATGTCTGTCCCTCCCACTCCACCTCAAGCCAACATGGAAAGATAGGATGCTACCAGTAGGTTGTTGTTGTTTTTTTTGATAGGGTACCAAATTGTCAGAAGGCCTCAGACATCAAGACTATGTGACACATTCTTATGCTACCTGCAGTATCTTTCAGGAAACAGTGACATGAAAAGATTATATATGAAGCGATGTCAAATAATATGAATGCTATACAATTGATTGTTCATCTTCAACAGCAATTCTGCAGTCCCCGAGTACTAAATATGCATGTTCAAATCAGAGTCTTGAGGGCATATTTACCATTTTAACTATTGTGTTTATGTATCAGTGTTTACTCACAGTGTACCTGTAGCAATATTTGCTCACAGTGCTACTCAAGCATTATTATATTCATACCCCGAAGCAACTTCAATGACTACATTTGTTGGGTTGAGTCCTAAACAACTGTTAATTACAGTAAGCCCTGCTTCTGGCTAGGGCTAATTTATGTGTATTAGTCTTCCTTCCTAAAACCCAGTGATAAAGCAAAGCACTTCAACAGAATCTGCTTAGTAATTATGATCTGACATGGCCCTCTGTTTTGGTGCTGTTGAATTAGTTGGCTGGAAGTATAAAAGATTATATCTCAGAAACAATGCTATTATAGCTCAATTTCAGGGTTGTAATTCACTCAGGTTCCTTTAATAATATTTGCAGAATTTATCTCAATCCCTTTCACTAACACTAAATAAAATATCAGTCTTATGAATAATATATAGAAGAAAAGGAATAGCCTTAGAGGACAGTTGTGCCGAATGAACTAGAATTATTAGATCATATGCGACCCCATAATACAAGGAATCCAGAATCTGATATTGTAACCACAACATTTATGTAACTTTTAGTTGTTTCACTTACCAATTTCAGCATCTCATTATTTGGTTACTAAAAATATTTGAAAAAAATGTGGATTATCCTAGTGTAAAGAAAAGAATTATAGTAATAATGGAAAGCAAATAGCACACTTTATATATGGATGAATAAACAGAATAAGAAGCTGATATGTATAGTAAGTCATACCATGCAAACAATTTGTTGCATAGTAACCGCTGTCTTATAGAGACATTTAAATAATTGTATCTAATTATAGGCTGGCCTAGAAATTTATTTGTGAAGGTATTCACTCCTATTAGCTTAGGGTTCATTCACTTAAGGAAGTTGATAAAAGCCGTTACCAACAAACAAACCTCTGGAGCTACTGAAAGATGCTACACTTAGCATGTACTCCAATATTTTTGAATTGTGATGCAGTGTGTAAGAGACAAGATGATCATTACTAGTGTGGAACAATATGTGGTAGCTACAATACACAATCATTACCAAAATAAACTTATTTTTTTAAACTACACTAAATGCAAATTATTTTCTTCTTAACACAAACCCAAAACTGTTATATTGTCTTTTCAATTCCTTTAACAGTTGTATAGTTACGTAAAAAAATTTCTGTTACTTCCTTCAAACTACATATTATTGATGGACTGCTGAATTTTAATTATTTGCTTAACATTATTTTGTTCAGTTATAGCTTTCCAATTTCCACCAAGCTTGATCAGGAAGCATTTGCTTTTCTTGGAAAATGTCCTTTTTATGATCACTAGTCCTAAATTATTTGGTATCTGATCTACTATCATCTGTATTGGAACTGATAGCTCACAGCCCGCTAATATTTATTTTAATTAAAATAAAATTTAATTAATTAAATTAAGTGCTTAATTGCAAGATTAATATCACATTATTTTCTCTAATACAGTTAGCGGGAGCAGATCCAAGCTTTAGAAAATGAACACAGTAAGATTTTGCTCAGTATATGAGTTAAAACCAATTCTATCTTCATATCAAAGCACTTATCCAAGGTTCCAAAGCTGATTGATCATGTACTGCATATTTCCATTTATAACACTAGAAAAGAGCAATTTCATTATGAATCTGGAGGCAAGCTGCATTGTTTTGAGCTTTTGTGATTGTAAATCTAGCACTGCTTGTATAATATGGTGACTTGTTATTGATACCATAGTTACTGGGCCAGTGCTACGTAAGAAAGAATAAGGCAAAATTGTGGCTACCTCTTGATATTTTTACAGAGGTTAAGAGGAAATTTGGTACTCAGTCTGTCTGAAACTCCTGTAAAAAGCTAAAAAAGAAAGAAAGCAGAAAGTATTTTTTTTCTCCTCTGCCACCTAAAAAACAGGAAGAAATAATGTAATAAAGTAAAACAGTGAAGCAGTATGGTGGAGGAGTTAGCTTACCTAGAGTATCATGACTATTAAATAGCTTCATATATTATCTCTGGACATAACTAGTGTTGATTAAAATGTCTTGTATAAAAGAGGAACAACGCTTCTCATCCCTTTAAAAAATGAATTCAAAATAGATTTAAATTTAATTTCAAGAGGTTTTTTTTTTAATTGGGCTAGGTTGCAATAGATTTAGAACAAAAACCATTTCAAGTAATCCCCAAAAGAAAAATATTGTGACACATTGTTCTCTTCAGCCAGTGCTGACAAGCTGATGACCACTTTGTCCTTAAAAGTGATCTTCAAGCTTAGGTTCTAGGAAGCACCAATGATATGGATGGTACTAATTTTCCTAATGTATCTCATTATCATAGGAAGCAGCCAGTACAGGCCCTTAATTTTATTCTGTGCAAATAATGACTTTATATTTCAGTGCCTAGTGAGTCTTTTCTGCACCTCAGGTCACAATTTAATCTCTCTTTAACCTTAATTTAATGCCCAATTTAATCTCAATATGACAGGTAATAATTAATAGTACTCATGTGTTGCTGCTTAATGTTTAATGGGGTTAGTGTGTATTTTATATATACATGTCATGACCAAAAATGCAATGTTTTATATTCAGCATATAATTTAGGGCAGATTTCAGGAGTTTAAGAAACCATTTAAGAACTGTTCCGGAACACCATTAGCTACTCCCCCACCTCACCCCCATCTTTGAAATATATATATATTGTACTATGGTAATATTTTCACATTTTATTATACTTATCCTGTGTCCCACTTTTTTGTATTCTGGGATAGCCAGTGATTTTATAATTTTGATGATTATTCAGTTTAGCTCATTTTTGAGAGAGAGAGAGAATGAGAGAGAGAGATTGTGTGTGTGTGTGTAAGTAAGTTACAACTGGCTCAACAACTAGTTCCACATTTCTGTCAAGACAAATTTAAGGGTGGAATATTTCACCTGTATTTAAAATGCCTATTAGGTCTGCGTAAAACATAACTTTTGAACCATTTCAACATAAGTGCTTGGAGAATTTGCTTAGGCCAACTTATGTTTCAGTTGATACACAGCCATTTTGCTTCCCTGTATACAATAGAAGTCTTATCTGGGTAGACAAGTGGGGAAAGCTTTCAGAACAGTAGTCCCAAATGTTCCAGAAGATAGGCATGTATCACACACTTTTGCTAATAACAAAAGCTTACAACATGCAACATAAAGTACAAATGATAATTACCATCAGTGTCATCATTGGACAGCAGAAATTTAAATTTTATATTGGCTGTTGCACAGAATCAAAGAGGACTGTTTTGTTCAGGATACAGACAAAAAGAAGGGCAGATGGAAATTAGGGAAGAGAGTGGAAAATAAGAGCAGGAAAAAACCCACAGACATTGGCAGTGACTCCTAAGAGGAGGAAGGAATGAAAATGCCTTACTGTCTTCCAACAATAACACATTATTCAATTGCTATGGAAATAGACTGTAGAAAATCTAGTTCCATCAGACTGTTCCTCTCTCCAGGATCACTTATTGAAGATCTTGATCTCCCCATGGATTATTTCCATTCAAGTTGATCATTTCAAAGAATCAGAGGGGGAAGTGATTGCTCTGAGCCCTCCTGTTTTCTATCCCACCAGTAAGTTACCAGTTATTCATAAGGTGGCATGAGAAGTGCTATTATTTTTACCCTAAGGAAACCTTTATCTTTGTTATGTTTATCTTTGCTGGATTCCAAATTTGTTCTGAAGCCATGTTCAATGCCTGCAAGAATAAGTACATTGGGTACACATTTTCAAAGGAAATTCGGAATCCAGTTGGTGATGAATGGCATCATTACACACCATTCCTTCACTACTATGACTGTATGCCAGTCAGTAGTTGATCAGGGCAGTAGCTCTTTAAGGTAACAATGATAGGGTTCAGAGACATCCATAATAGCAGCCAGCATTGCCATGACTACTCAGGATCTTTTCAATGGTGAATTATGAAAGTTATCTTAGCTTGTTATCTTGGCTTCCTTCCAAGCATGGAAGAAAATGAAAAGTTGCAGGAGATATACATATACATATACATATACATATACACACACACTTATAATTGTTATTCAATAAAAAAGCAAATGGCATTTTGTTTTCTTTAAATGTATGTTAAAAATGATTCCATTTAAAGATTGTTTGCAGCTATGTCCCTACCTTCATCTGTTTTGCATTCAGAATCTTAAAACTCCTTATCTCTATTTTCTTGTAAATCAGGTTGCATTGCTCATTTGACAGAGCTGTTTGTTTTCTCTAATCCATCAATCAATAAATCAAAATGTATTTACAGTCCAAGACACTAAACGTTCCAATCCATCGGAAGCAGTTTGCAACCAACTCATAACTTCATTTCTGCTGTCCTCCAAAATCCTGGAATGTGCACAGAACACCTGACCTAATCAGTACTCCCTGCAGCTGCTCAATAGGAAAGTACAAAGAATGTCACTCAATTATTGCCCTACTGTGGAATAACAAAAGTCTCCCAATTCACCCACCCCCAATTCCATACAAAATGGGGGAAAATGTTAATGTTTAACCTATTCTAACAATCTGTTCAATATATATTTGTCTATTTCCCCCAAAAAAACCTCAGTTATTGCTATGAGATAAAGCTTTATATCTCTTGTATTATAGATCCACAGCTGATGAATTGCATGTTAGCAATTCGGCAATCAGATGTCACTTCCAGTAACTGTCACCACTGATGCATCTTATTCCAATCATTGAAAAGAGGAGATTTAAAAAAAAAGGTATTTTCATGCAAGCACCATAAGAAGATCCTAGAATTCAATAGGGAACAAAACATTTATCTTGAATCTAGAAGCCAAGAGCAAAGTGAGACAAAAGAACTACCAATGGGAAATTCTATTGCAGGATCCAATCTGGGTCAGCCACTGGGACCAGAAGTTTAGTCTTCCAAGGTTTTGGACTCATGTCAGAGCCCATCCTGAGAAGACTAAACATCTGGTCCTAATGAATGACCCAGATTGGACCCTGCAACATTATCCTAGGACACGTATATTTGCCTTCATTCAGGAAATTCTATTGTGAATCAGCTTAGCAGGACAGCCACAACAATTTTGATAGAAAAAGCCCGTTCTCTCTAATTCAAATAAGCTGATGCAGAGTTAAGAGGGAAAACATCAGTTCCCACACCAACCAAGTCATGTGATCAGACTGGTTGGATGTTGATTCTCAACTCATATAATATCCTGAGAACTTTTATCAAGCTTAAGAATCTGCTTTTTCTTTTCCTCCCCATCTTTTCTTCCCATTTATTTTATTTAAGTTGGGAGCTAGCACTAAGGGACTGTTGTTTTTACTTATTGTATGTAAGTACACTCTGGGAGACTGTTGAACCAAAGACTGGGGTAAACATTCTTAAAATGATTTATTGAATGCAACCCATCCACAGATAAACAACATTGTGAGACTCAAGCCTTAGTGAAATTTTGCTCTTATTTATTCGGACTGAAAGGACAAGTTCAACTTTAAATTTTAATGTGCATAATAAATTATTGGTGGTTGTTTGTTTTTAAAAAACAAGATAAGGAGAGGTGATGTCAAACAGAGAAGCTTAACTCCTTCCCCATCTATTTCTTTACTGCTCCATTTCTCCCAGTAACTTCTCTGCTTGTAGGGCTGGTCCAAATTTATATTTTCTCTCATATCAAAATAACACATAAATCCATTCTGAACAGATGACCCAAGATATCTTGTATGCATTTTAGTTAGCAGCCAGTTTGAAATGAAAGCTTTAGCTTTCAACTTTATTAGCAACATTTTCCAATTTCAGTTGACTTAAGCGTTCCGTGTGTTTCTGTTTGTATTCTTAAATTTTGCAGCCTTTGCTAGAGCAGCAGTCTTATTTGAATGTCTACATTTTGGGTTACTTGAAATCAAACTGAGAAACATTGTCAAGTGAAAATGAAATAAAAATTGTGTTAAATTTAACAATTGTACTCTGAGTGATTCATATATTAAACTATTTAATATAAAACAAGATTAAAAATATTTGCAGCTCACTGCAGTATTTCCTCCTAGCAGAAAGCAGTCAGGTGGAAAATTTCATACATTTCAAACAGATTTTTCAGCTGAATGGTTTTCACATATTTTTCAAAACCCTAGTTGTGTATCAAATGATTTATCATTCTTTAACAATGCAGTATAAGTGGCCAAGAAGGTGTGCAAGTGTTGAAATGGTTGATGGCAGTTGGCCAATTAAGTATCTTACTATAGAATATCTTTTTTTTTTGTCCTTACACATGTTTTAACATACTGATCCCTTTGCCCAGCAGGAAAATATTGTTTAGCAAGTATGCTAAAATGAGAATATATTTAATGCATAATATTTAGCAAAGACTTAATCAAATAAACTATTTCAAGGTTGTTAAAGGACACAATACTATTTTTTAACATTTATCCAAGGCCAGATTATTCCATGACACTTTAGTTTGTAGGATACTGCTCATACTCCAGTATTAAGAGATTAATGTATGGTATTTTATTGGTAATGTCTATTAATATACAAACAATACAGCAGTCGTTTTATAACTGCAAGATAGATTTCTTTGTTATGTAAAGCACTAGAAGAAATGCACACATTTCACAGAGAATAATAATCTTTTCATCTAAATCAACCAAGATCTGGATAAATGTATCACCCATTGGTGGATAGTTCTATCTGCATTGGACTGCTGTGTTTCCATTGGCTAGATTCTCCCAACACACTTCATTATGTGGTTAGGTTTGTTGGACAGTATGAACTTAAGAATCAGGTTAATTTAACAAATTGTGGTTAAGTAAACAGTTTTTTGATTAGCATAATATGACAATGTAACTACTAGTTCACCGGCCCAATTTAGTTTAACAAAGACACTCAGGATAGCTGTATATGTATAATCTTAATAGTGCAGGTGTGCTGCTTCTTACTAGTATAACTATTTGATTAAAAACAACCAGGAGCTTTGGAGCAGAGTAAAATCCAACAGAACCAATGAAAGATTTTTCTCCCTGTACAAATATCTACCATAAATAAGATTTTTTTCAGAACCTTTCTCTGCTTCTTTTAATCCATTTGCTGTCAGCTTCCAATAACCCCCCTCCATTTATGCAATTTGTATTGTAAAGCAGTTGCCTGTTAAAGGTGAAGACATTTTAATGTCATGTCTCCTTTACTCATAGTCAGAAAAATCTTGGCAGCTCCAATAGAAAACAATTTACTCCAAAAATGACAGATCCAAATGGAGTCCTTGCATAATAAAAGACCCTTATTAAATACAGTGGTAGTACTATTAACTACATAAGTGAATCAATTTGCAATCTGGACAATGGGAAAGGACAAATGAATGCAAACAGAGAGTGATCACAGCACAATCAATTATTCTGTGTGTACAAAATATGGCTAAATAGTTATGATGAAAGAATTAGGAACAGTTCCTGAAGTAGAAAAGATGTGTCAGGCAGCTTCTTATGAAGGACTATATGTATTTTATTTCTGAGAAAATTCAGATTGAGTTTCTGCAACATCATTCTGTTCTATCTGCCCCAATAACCAAAATTACAGTATTTGTAGTATTTACAGTATTGCAAAATGCTTTTCCTTTGTTGAACTTCAAAGGCCATATGTTATTACAGTAGATCAAGATACAATCATTCAGCTATATTTGCAGATATATTTCTAGGTTCTGAAGGAAGTTAACACCTACCCCCCTCCTGGAGGAATGAAATATTTTAGGAAATATTAAAAAAGGTAGAATATTATATTTCCTTGGATGAGAAATGGAGAA
>JANHFT010005224.1:0-19874 GCA_032467955.1 Pseudoxenodon macrops | reverse complement strand
GAGAGAGAGAGAGAGAGAGAGACTACATTCTCTTTTAATCTTCTCCTGGCAAAATTCAGTCAGTTAGATGCTAGGTTTTGTCTATCCTTATATTTGTTATAAACTATGTTACTGTTATACAACCTGCTTCACTAACCAGGTCATATTCCCACTGTCTAGAATAAACATACTAAATGCTTCAGCTTACAAAATTATATTTCTTATATTTTTTTCATGATTAAAAATATTGTGAATTACAAAAAGAAGAGGAAGACTTATTGTGGCAGGAGGATATGTATACACATAGATCTATCTATCATCCCTCTACTGTACACACATGCATACAGATGTAAATACACACACACTTAAGTTACCACTTGGAAAGCCACATTCAGGATAGATTCACCTATTTCTGTCCAAACTAAAATTATTGTAATTGAAATCTTGAGAACACAATGTAGCCTGATAACTGAGCCTAAGGCTCTCCAGATGTTGGTGAATTATGGCAGCAAATAGCCTTCACTATTGGCCTTGCTCAAGGAAGCCAAGCGAAGTAGTAATTTAGCAATTTAGAGCCCCAGGCAACTGCTACTCATTTGGATTGCAAACATCTAGATGATGATTAAATACCAAGAAAAAGAGTTTTCTGTTTATTTTTGCTGATATATAATTGACATCTGGATTTTTACAGTGCAAAGACAGTAGCCCTACCCTAGCCTCCCTACCTATCCCTCTTGCAAAAAAAGTGAACAAGAAATTCAAATAATCTGGAGTCTGCAAATGTGTTTTACAAATCAAATTCATTAAGAAGCATTATTGCCTATTCTGTAACTCTGTGCAATGCATTTACTCAAGAGATCTGCCAAAGCTTCTTTTGGAAATAGTGAATACTTTTTAATTTAAAGTGATGCTTGGGGCTAGGTATTAACTGAGAGATTGGGAAGATGCTTACTATGGTGGTTTAATGTTTTAAATAGAGCGTTGAGGTTTTATATATACAACGCTACTTTCTTGAAGCCAATAAAAGTAGCTGAACTAGAAGAAAAAAAGAAAGAAAGAAAGAAAAAAAGAAAGAAGGAAGGAAGGAAGGAAAGAAAGAGAGAAAGAAAGAAAGAAAGAAAGAAAGAAAGAAAGAAAGAAAGAAAGAAAGCTGTCTACTTAAAAAGACAGTCTGAAAAAATAGTTTGCAATATTTAAAATGTGCGTGGGTGGCTTGCACACATTATGAATCTATATTAAACAGTAATATCCATATGCAGGCTTTTGAATAAAATACAGTAACATGTGATTATTAATGCAAAAGAAAACATAATAAAAATAAAACTTCTGAATGTGGGTTTATTTTTTCACAAAACTCCCTAACACTTTGAATGAGTTGCAAATTTAATATGGTTAATTATGTCTAATTATGTATATACCATATTGTGAATTTCCAGAAATAAATGAATTTAATAGGTGCAAATGGTAAATACAACAATGAATCTGTAGTTACACTTTTACATAAAAAAACATGGGCCTGCTTCCAAATACTATACTGAGCTTCTGTAATATGGCAATATTTTCCAAAGCTAAAGATTCCTTCCTTCCTTCCCTCTTCTTGCTGTGTTGGAGTGTTTATGTATACCTGTTTTCTTCATTTTCTACTTAAGTTCTTCTTTTTTGCATGAAGGTTATTTTTAGCCGAACTCTAAATCAGAGGTTCCCCAACTTTATCCAAAGATGCATTTAATGTATTACAAGAAAATACCCAGAGAAGTCTATTCAAATAATACACCCTCCGGAAGTGCAGATACCTATTGCATCTGCACAGTTTTTATTGATCCTCCCAATCTGTCTCTACTTGGGGCAAGGTAAGTTTGAAAATTCAATCATTCCTATTTCAGAGATAAACATGAATTGCTGATTTCCAACAAGACTGGCTGTTGCATCTTCGGACTGCAAAGGAATTTGCTAACTTCAGTTCATACATGTAGAATTCCATGTCTTCTATATCTATATTTCCTCTATACTGTATATATGCTAAGTTATGTACAGTCCAGCCTTATGCATCGAGTTAAATACTTCAATCTGATATACTGCCTGAAAAATGTGTTAGGAAGCCACAATTGTAGAAAAAGTGCATCTTCATATTTACAAATAGTTCAATCAATCAGAATAGAGCTGAAAGGGACTTGGGATGTCTTCTAGTCCAACTCCCTGCTCAAGCAGGAGGCCCTATACAATTTTAGATAAGTGATTATCTAGTATCTTCTTAAAAACCTCCAGTGATGGGGCACCCACAAATTCTGAAGGCAAGTTGTTCCACTGATTAATTGTGCTCACTGTTAGGAAGTTTCTCCTTAATTCCTGCTTGCGTCTCTCTTCCACCCATTGTTGTTTTCTCATGCTTTGAAAAATACGTTCATCATAAATCAGGGTAGGAAAGAAAGAACTGCACCACGGAAAACTGCACAGCTACTTTATCTAAAAATAAGATAAAGTGTCTTCCTCTGATAATGGAAATCAACATAAATTCATATCTGCAGTGAAACTCTTGTCCACGTTTATACTTAATGGATGTATCTACTGATGGAACCATCTGACAATCAAACTTTGTTCTGTTCTAGCTACAACCAAAACAGAGAGAATGAGCAAAGCCTACAAGCATTACTCATTACTCATTTAGGCCTGGACAACCTCAAACTATGCCACCTACATTCTGACCTAAGCATAGTACACAAAATTATCTGCTATAATGTCCTACCTGTAAACAACTACTTCATCTTCAACCACAATAATACACGGGCAAACAATAGATACCAATTCGAAGAAAACTGATCCAAACTCGATTGCAGAAAATACAACTTCAGCAATAGAGTGGTCAATGCCTGGAACACTCTACCTGTTTCCATTGTTAGTTCCGCAAACCCCCATATCTTTAACCTTAAACTCTCCACTGTGGACCTCACACGTTTCCTAAGAGTTCCCTAAGGGGGCATGCATAAGCGCACCAGCATGCCTACCTTCCTTGTCCTACTGTCCCCAATGATATGTACTCATTTTATGTGTTCATGGCCATGTTATACTCATTTATATCCATTTATTTGTTCCAATATCATGCGATCATGTCCATGGCTATACTAATACCTGTTACCTTGTACATGTTGACAAAATAAAATAAATAAAATAAAAAATAAATAAATATAGTTGCCAGGAGAAAATCACATACAATTCAGTATGGCTTCCTTCTGATTAAACAAGGAAGTGGTTGACTTTTAACTGTTTTAAAGAGTTGTGGCTAGTAGGTTCACCTCAATTCCCACACAGATGAGTTGCACAGATGATGGATGAAAGGTTGTTCAAGAACCTTAACTGAAGATGGAGGAGGATAAAGATGGAGAGGGAAATTGTGTTAGTGTTCAGTTACAGGCATGAAAACTCTTGTCTAACTTAGTGGAAGAGCAGAATGAGGACAAAATAAACAAGCAATTGTCCTTGATACTATGATTGCTAGACATACTGTGAAATACAACTCTTATTTCAAAGAAGGAAGTATGGCAAAAGAGTAGGAAATATATGAGATACAAATTATACATCAGTACCATACCTGTTTGCTCAGAAACTATCAACAGTCTATTACTGTTGAAGCACAATGAAGAGAATTTTCATTATGTTCATTTTCATGCCTAGTGGTGCTTTCCTTGAAGAAATAAAATGGGGCTCTTTCAAAACTCTGAATACAATGGATTGTGGAGCTATCTGGTTTTGAAAGAGCAGTGCTTTCCTATTTTAAAAACATGGGTTTAACACCCTTTCAAACCGCCACAATATAAAGCTACTGTGCAGGCTCGCAAGGTTTGAAAGAATGCTAAAACCATGCTCTCTTGAGAATGAAAGTGGAAGACTAAAGGGTAGCATCTTTCAAAATTTGCCCCTTGCACAAACTTGCTGAACAGATTTGCAGAGTTGATGAATAGATTTATAGCGGCGAAGTCATGTGTCAAAATCATTATTTCTCCAAGGTTGTCCCCACTTCATTCTTGCATTGCTGTTATGTTTAGTGGATGGTTTTTCATTGGCTAGTAACATTCTAAAAGATGGAAAGCGGCAAAGGTTTGGCTGGCTCAGGAATTCTGGGAGTTGAAGTCCACAGGTTGTAATAGGGCCCATAGTTGCTCACCCCTGTTTGTGAGAGTAAGTAAATTTTGCTCAATTGTCATTTTTGTCCAGCAAGGGATAATTCTCACTATTTAGCACACTATGAATGTTCTAGGGTAGAATTTTAAAAGTGTTGTTTTAGGCCTTATAAAGTTAAGCAAGGACCACAAATATACATTCATTTGTTTTTGCACATCTGCTTAGGGCCATTTCCTAAATAGTTTTAAATGATTGAACTTCTAACTATGGAATTAGAAATCAAGTATTTAATTTCCTAGTGACTGTATTGCCTGATTTTTAATTGACTTGTTTTTGTATTTTGTGTTGTATGGTTGTTATACTTATTTATTTATTTAGGCATGCTTATGTTTTGATTTTAAGACACCCAGAGTCATGAATGTGAGATGAGTGGCTATATAAATCGAATAAATAATAAATTTTAACACCTCTAGATTTTAACTTTTCCATTCATCCAATATTTCTAATAACCTGGCTTGGTGGGCATGTCAGGGGAAGGGTATTGCAAAATCTCCATTTCTACCCCACTCTGGGGCCAGCCAGAGGTGATATTTGCTGGTTCTCCGAACTACTCAAAATTTCCAGTACCGGTTCTCCAGAACCTGTCAGAACCTGCTGGATTTCACCCCTGTTTTGTACCTTTTAGAATTTGTCTAATATTCTGAGATTTTATTTACACAATATTTTAGTTAAAAATTATTCTAACTGCCTTATAAAATCATACTGAATTCTGATCACTGACCTTGTAAAGAGATTTGAAAATGTTATATGAGTTACTGTAAAATAATAACTGTATTTTAAGAGATCAGAATTGCCAGGCTACAGAAGTAAATAGAAAACAGGGAAAAATAAATCCCTGAAAGCATAAGGATTGTGATCTGGGACAGCTGGGATAAAAAATAAAGCCCCTTCACCCTCTCACTCTTTACATAGAGTTGTACATAGAGTGATTAATGTGTTGAGCTAGGATAGAGAGACACAGTTTCAACTATATCTTCAATCACGGAAGTTCACTAGGTGACTTTCAGGCCATCCTTTTCTCTCAGTCCAACTCTATTGTTGTGGGGAGAAATAGGAGACAGGTGTGTTATATATGCCACCTTGGTCTCTTGAATAACAAAAGGCAGGAAAATCACCAAGCAAACAAATATGTAGATAATCTGAACTGTGCCCTTTGCGTTCCTCACCATGAAAATAAAAATGTACATGGAGGTGAAAAACCATGTGAATTATGAGAGAGATGTTTTGACTCCGTTCTCCAAAGTAAAAGAGGTGGATCTTCCTTTTACTAGAACACGTACAGCAAAGAGGAGAAAAAGTGTAAGAGAGTAATAACAGTTACTCTCACTTACAACCACAAAGGAGCCCAAGATTTCTGTTGTTAAGCAAGACAGTTGTTAAGTGACTTTTGTCCCATTTTACCACCTATTTTGCCACATAGTTGTGAATTTTGTCCCATTTTACAACCTATCTTGCTGCAGTTGGTAAATTAGTAACATGGTTGTTAAGTGAATCTGGCTTCCCCAATTGACTTTGTTTGTCAGAAAGTTGCAAAAGGGGATTACATGACCCCGGGGCACTGCAACCGTCATAAATGTGAGTCAGTTGCCAACTGTCTTGATTTTGATCACCTGATCATGAGGATGCTGTAACAGTTGTAAGGGTGAAAAATGGTCCTAAGTCACTTTTTTCAGTGCCGTTGTAACTTTATATGATCACTAAACAAACTGTTGTAAGACGAGGATCGCCTGTATAAGTTTTGTTCTTCCCATGAGATTAAAAATACACATACAGAGAGAAAGAAAATTTATTTCCATCAGAATACAGGTGAAGGTTGACAAAATGGATAAGTGAAGTAAGAAGAGTAACATCCAAACGAGAGAACGCCACATGGTCATCACTACTTCTACTATTAATGTACTAGTTCATAAATATATCCCAGGTAACCAGGCCTTCTGGTCTCAGGACCTTTACTGGAAAGAGAACAACATTTTAACTACTATGTTAAGAAAAGCAGGAAGAAGATTAGAAAAGACTGAGAGAGACAGCCTGACACCGCTACATAAGAACACAGTGAAGTAGTGTTGTGTCCTCCCATTTGCTCATTTGCATGAATTGCCGCTGGTTGGTTGAACTAGCGGCGGGAAAGTAAATCACTGTCAGTGGCCGGCAGGCGACCAGGGAATCCCATAAAAGCGGGTTCCCTGTAGCCTGCCGCCAGTCCGGATGTTGCCTCCACCAGGATCCATTAAAGGTAGCTGACTGTTCGCAATGCCTCGTGTCTTCCTTACTCGCGCGATCTAACATACAGGATTTCCAAAGCTTTAGAAATGTGGAGTTTGAACCAGTGTAGCCACAAATATGTTTTTTTTTCATACCCTGCCATCTTTCATGTGAATGATGGCCATTAACAGAAGTGGCCTCATAATTTTACTTCAGTTTAGTTTAGTTTTTAAAACTGCTGAGTTAGCACCAATTGTGATCCTGTTGCCCATTGGTTTTAAAGCTGAGATATTTTTTATTTAATTTTTTGGGTATTCTTCTGGGCTGTTTCCCCCCACCAAAAGTCATTTGGTGGAAATTATGTAAAAGGTTTGATTCTTCTCTGGTTGCATCTACCTCTAGATGATTGACATACAATTGGCAGTTTATTCTTCTTCACAGTAGTTTCACATTCTTAAGATTATGATTTGATTCCACCTAACCTCCTTGCCATTCTTAGTATTAAACAAACCAAATCACATTTACTTTTTGCATATTTCCCTCACATATTGGCTTTATGAATATTTTCCTCCTGTAATCATTTTTGCATCATTGCTCCCTTGTACAAAATTTAAAATATATCTTTCCTTCATGTATGAATTTTTATATGCAGTTTTGAGTTGAGAAGAATTAAAAGTGTGTAGTGAAAAGATGCAATGTATTTATCAAACTACGGGAAGACTGTTCAGTAGTTTACAATAGTTTACAATGAACATTTAAATATTAGACTGGGAACTCTTGCTTTTTTAAACAGTTGTCATTTTCATTATATTATGGTATACCTTGGTTTTTACTGTTTTCTTGTGTTCTGTTTTATAAGTGAAATTAATGGCCAACCAGGTACTATAAGACAAAAGGCAGATTTAAAATATTGTAATAAATTAGCGGTAATAGCTATATATTTTAATTTGATAGCATATTATTGCCCAGATATCTAATAAGAGATGGATTACATCTACTCCATCTATATAACTACAAAATTATGAGTTGATGATTGAGAGCTGTTCCAATTTGCTAGCCTGGAAATCATTTGTTTTAACAAACTCATGAATATCCATGGATGGTCTCTTGGCTAGCTAATTCCTGCCACATCGATTAGAATGGCATGGTGCCTAGTGACAAGCTGGTCAGTATCTTACAAGGGGAAAAGAGCCAATAATAATGGCTTTATTTTGGCGTCTTCTTTCACACTACATGTGCATATTTTTATGTGGGAAGCCAGCAGAAGAGCCATAGGCCGCATGCCTGAACTCTTTATGAAGAGTGGAAAACAGCAAAGGTAGAGTGTATGAATGAAAGAAAGGTATTAAATTAGCATGGATTCTATCAAGCAAATTTTATTTAGCTAAAGAAAGAGCTGATCCAATCCAATTGATAAGTAGAGCTGAGTACTTAGGTGTACATATTACCCCAAGCATGGCCAAAAACTCCAGTATCTGTCATCCAGACAGATTCCAAATAGTCTTTGATTGATTCAGAGCTTCTTTTTTCTGACAGAGAAGGTATTCCGAGGGTACAGGTACTCTTCTGTAGGTATATTTATCTACAGAAGAAAAAGAAAATACAGCAATAATAAGTTGAACAAGCCACAGCTCTTTTAAGTAAACTCTACATCAACCTATATATCTTAACTGTCTGAAGTGCAACCCAAACTTTTAACAGGAATTATACCACACAGAACTGTTTGGAATTATGCTGCTTATATATGAGTGTTCCAGTGAATAGATTATATTATTCCATTTTTAGTTTTTAAACCATCTGTAAGCAGCAAATATCTAAGCAGCGAATCTCTGAATAAGGAACGTGCATATGAAAATACAATACAATATAGAATATAGAATAAAACACCTAAAATACGATATTAAGCCACATAAATAATAAAACAGGCCAGGCAAACCAGCAGAATTTCCCAAAGCAACAAGAACTACAGTTAACAGTGATCATGATAGAAGAACTGATCATTCGAACCCTAGCCAGCAATTATAAAGGCCTATGAAAGTAAAAAGGTCTTTAGCGCTTCTCTCAAAGCTGTTTAAGGTTTTATAGGTTAATAACGGCAGTTTGAACTAGGCCCAGAATTGTACTGGCAGCCAATGCAGATGGCATAATATGATTGCATCGGCCATACCAGATCTCTGTTTCGAGCTAATTGAAGTTTCTAAATAAATTGCAAAAGCAGGGCCGTTTGCAATGCATGCAATACTGTAATACAACTAAGAAGTTACCAGACCGTGAGTAACAGTGGCAAGGCTATTCTGCCAAGGTAAAATCACAGGTGATAAATCAGCCTAAAATAATAAAAGCTTGAGGCCATTTGAATCTTTAGCAATAGAGACAGATTCAGAAGTAACCCCATACTTTGGAGGGGAATCTTTAGAAGGGGTTGTCATCCCTTCAGACACAGTGGATGCCACTTAACTGAGTTGTTGAACCATCCACAAACAGTAATTTCTGTCTTGTCAGGATGAGAAGCAGCTTATTAGCCCCCATCCAATCCATTAGCCTGCTCCAATCTGAGTTCAAAACATCAACTGCTAAACCTGCATTAGAGAGAGAGGAAGAGAAGAGAAAGAGATAACTAAATGTCAAATTCTCCCAATGGTTCCATGTAGATCTTAAAAGGCACAGGTGACAATATACTCTGAAAAATCCTTTAGATTATCTGCTCTGGAGGAGATGTAATTTCCAAACTGGCTGGGAAATTCTGGGCATTGAAGTCCAATTTCTTAAAATTGCTGAGGTTGAGAAACACTGATCTTAACTAAGAAGCTTACTGTATTTCCTGGGATGTTGTTGTTGTTTTTACAAAGAAGAAAAGAGGATCTGTGTAACCAATCAGCTTGATGTTTATACTGAGCTAAATTCCGAAAGAGTTTAAGCAATTGGTCTGTGAGCATTTAGGAAAGAATGCATTGCTTAGTAGGAGCCAGCATCAATTTATAAAGCGTATATTATGCAACTCTAGTGAATCTTCTTATAATTTCCGAGCACAGTTTCTCAAAATGCATGGCTGTTTCAGTCTTCTCTATTTTCTCTCCCAGGCCAATCTCCTGTTTTGTCTCCTCGTTCACTTGCTCATTTTTACATGTTTGGGAACAAAAATGGAATTGGATAGACCTCTTGTCTAAAATTCAAAAGTTGAGTCCCAGTTCTATAAAGAGAATGTTTGAGAAGCAATATGGGTTTTGAGGACGTGTTTCTTTTTATAAAGTTGAGAAAGTTCCTATTTAAAAAAAGGAAGAATTTGGCACCTTTGAAATACCATAACAGTATTATTTTTAATATTGATGTTCACTCCTTACTTGTGAACAGATGTAAAACGAGAGCCAGTTTGTTAAGGCATCAGGTTAGAAACTGGGAGAGTGTGAGTTCTAGATCCATTTTAGACCCAGTGCCAGCTGGGTGACCTTGGGCCAGTGACTTTCTCTCAATCCTAGGAAGAAGGCAATGGCAAACCACTTCTAAAAAAATCTTGCCAAGAAAACTGCAGGGGTTTGTCGAGGCTCCGATTGGATGAAAGAAACAAATGTAGGGTAGTACATATAGAATATAGAAGAGTCTAGGGATAGCTTTATTCCAAGTGTAAGATTCCTTACTCATACCTTTCTATATTCAGATTTAAAAAGAAGACACAATGACTTTTTACCATTTCACTGGATTACATTCTCTTCTCATAGACTCTTTGAAAGTAAAATATAGATCTTACTCTACAGTAAGTAGATATGCCATATCTTGTCTATTAAGAGTTCTGTGCCTCCAAGCATAGTTCACCCACACTGTGGTCATTTATTATTTCTTTCCACTATGTCTATGCTTATATTTCATTAATCATACCTCAAATCCATGACAAATTTGTAATTAATTTGCAATGAATAACCCAATGGATTGCTGAACTTTTGCAGTTTTACATTGTATAATTGTATAATTTCTAGGGAACAAGCAATTCCTGATGAGTTTTTGCACTATTGTACACTTTTTATTTCTAGCTGGTTGAACAAAATCCTTTTGGAATGGCAAACCTATTCTGATATAAAATTAAATTTGTTAAGGAAAACATTGGGGAAAATTTTTTTGGGGTAGAGTAACAGATTTCATAGCAAGTTATGTGAATCAGAGTTCTCATTCAAAGCATAAATGACTTGACACAAATTATCCTACTTTGCACATATGCTCTCTGGAAAAGGCTGAGCTTAGAAAAGTAAAAAGAAAGAGAAGAAGACCAACAACAGGGTGGATGGACTTAGTCGCAGCGGTGATGAGTGTTGGAAGAAGCGAAGGACCAGGTTAGGGATAGCATATCATGGAGAAAACTTTCTATGTGTTATTAGGACTTGAAAATAACTTAATGGTACATCATCATCATCTCTCTTTTGTGCAAATAACTTGCTATTCCTTATTTATGTGTACCACTTTGGGATCAGCTGCAAATCTGATTGCTTTCACATTATTGTTTTGGGAAGCTGAGTTCAATTATTTTACGCTCTGCTCTGTGTGTGTATTTAATTACAGTAAGTTGGACGCTTTTCTTTGAATTGCTGTGACAATGATGAAAAAAAAATCTGCTTCTCAGATCCTGGGCTCAGAAATCTCTTCCTGTATGTTTCAAGCTTTCTTTCCCCCAATCCAGCCACCATGGCAATATACAACCCTATCACATTTATTGGAAAAACAATATTTGGAATAACTTCCCCTCATAATAACCCTCATTTAAAAAATAATAATCTACCCAACTAAAGCACACAAATCTATGTATTGTAAGGAGGAGTTACTAAGAATTTATCTTATTTCCTTCTTGTTTCTTATTTCCCAGCTTTTTTGTGTGAGAATGAATATGAGGGCTTTTTTATTTCACATTTTGTGTTGGCTCAGGTAATAGGACATTAAATACGAATCCTTAATCCTTTTACTGGTAGAAAAGTGGGTAGGCTTGATTAGCCTGTAATATTCCCTGCATTTCCAGATCAACAAACATAAAGACAATTATCAATTAATTTCAAAATGACTGTTATTGTCAAATCATTTAAAAATGTGGTAAGTTTTGTTAACACAGATCAGACAGAAACAGGAAATAAAAGGACTAAGAATAAAAAAAAGAATATAAAATACAGGCATTTGCAGACGACTTGGTTTTTATTATTGAAGAACCTTTAGAAACGGGAATGGTATTAATGCAGGAAATAGAGGACTTTGGAAAAGTAGCAGGATTAAAAACAAACCAAAAGAAAACAATTTTGGTTAGGGTCTTCAATTGTACCCTGTTTCCCTGAAAATAAGACCTCCCCATATAATAAGCCCAATCAGTCTTTTGAGCACATGCACTAAAATAATCCATTTCCTGAAAATAAGCCCTCTCCAAAATACAGCAGCAGCCATGAGGTGACCATGCTCGCTGCTTCCTGCATCTCAAAAATAATAAGGCCTCCCCGAAAATAAGACCAAGTGCTTATTTTGTGGGTCAAAAGAAAATCAGACCCTGTCTTATTTTTGGGAAAACACGGTATTTTAGTCTCCTCATAGCCTAATATTTGAGCAACTTCCATTTTCTCTATTTTCTCTTTTGATCTCATTGTACATTTCCCAAGAATCTTTAAGTTGCATTCTCAAACAAGCTGATCTGGTATGAGAGATGAAGAAATTAGAGGGTATGACAGACAAATGGGAAATGCTGTTATCGAAGCCATCAATTGTACATTTTTTAAATGATGAAATGATCCACTCTTTGTTTGGAACCTACAGTTGAAGGCATATGTATATAATTCCTTGAGCCTAAGCAATGCATATGGAAAGAAACAGACAAGCTAATCCATTTGTACCTAATTAGTTCAATCATCTGCTGACAAGAGCAATGAATGATATATACATATTCCAGGAAAGGAATGTATTTTTTAAAGTCAGTGATATACTTCTGTTGATTTCCATGGAATACTTTTCACTATTGTTTCATGTCACAATTATTATTATTTTTCTGCTGGGTGTGCAAAACTCAATTCCCTCCTGAAATCTCTGGCATATATGATGCCAAACAGATGTTTTTCACCACTGGGAAATGATGACCCAGAGTAAAACTGCAGAAAATGGGGAACATGTGTGAAATGTTCAGATTGTGATCACCTGTCAGAAGGAGGTAGTTACTAAATAATGAAGGAAGTTCACTTTACTATACCAGAAAAAGCTACAATTAAGCCCTCAGACAGACTATGCTGCTTGCTTTTGATCTTATTATCTCATTGGCTTCATTCCTTTCCTCCCTTCCAAACAAGATAATTAGAAGCAAATAAGATATATAGAGCTAGGAAGTGAAGGAGCCATGACATGTGCTGAGCATGCTGTCAGCCATATGGCATTCTATAGATATTGTTACAGATGAAAATTGGACCACACGCTGTGCTGTACATTAATCTTGGAACAATATACAGTAATTTGCATTCATAAACTCAGATGATTCACTATTGGCTAATAAATGTATTTTTGAAGTTCTACCCATAGCATTTTATTTTAAATGACAGTGTTTTCTATTAATGGGAGGGTATTGTCAGCTTCTTGACCCTGGCCAAGAAGGATGTCTTTTTGTTCAAATGGCAGCCATCATTTCGGTGAAGTGATGCATGTAAAAAAGCAAGCAAATGCAATTCACCTCACATGCATCTGTCACTCATGTTGACATCTACATGTTGAGAGCATTTTCTCCACGTTTTTTCTGTATGACCCACGAGTTAAAGATCAGGAAGGTTACCTTTCCCAACCCATCCATGTGTCAATCATCTCCACCTAAAAATGAAAGTTACAAACAAGCTGCCATTACTCTTTATAGTCTCCTGCCTGCTCCATCTTTTTCATCCTAGTCTTTTAGCTTCTCATTATAGACCCATCATGCCTTTTGCTTCTGCCTGTTTTTGAAGGAGCAAAAACTGAATTCTTTTGTCGCCTTAACCTGACAGGTTTTCCTGTAGAATTTTGTAAAAATAAAACACTTTATTGTGTTTGAGTACTTCCTATCACAAGTCAGTAACATGAATTTTATTTAGAATTTCTTTTGTAGATATAAGTGCTTTTCTGTGAGATCCAGAAGTTACCTTTTTATTGATATTGGCTGATAAAAACCTAGATAGTAACCTGTTCGTCTTTTTCAAAGCTTCCATTTCATTTGCAAACATTTCTGGGGGGGAAAAACTTTTAGATATTGAGGAGGTTGAGTGGGAGGCAATATCTGGCCCTAGTTTTTTTTACTACTTTTTAAGTCAGTTCAGTATGTTTTCCTCCAGCCTGTGAAGTATCATGAAAATATGCTGACATCATATACTCTGTCCTGGCAGCCTAGCTCTATCTTGGTAACCAGACAAACAAGTGATGTCATCCTTTAGCTTCAAAGTGGGACAAAATTAAAGAAAAAAATGGGTAGGAAACAGCCAGCAACAATCCCTGTCATAATCACTGGGAGGGCATGAGTCTTGGACTTAACCATGTGTTTTCAAATGGTGGTCATGGGGACTCCTGCATAAAATAGGAGAGACTTCTTCCTCCTGCTTTATTGGGAAGTCCCTCACCTCCTCCCAGGCCCAAATATCTGCGGCACCTGATCCACAGAGGTAGAATGAATAAAGTTTTGCTGCCTGGAAAAGAAGGAACTACTTTATTGCGCAGCATCCATCACCAGAGCTGAAGTGCTACAGGGGAGGGATAATGGCCTATCTGCCAGTAGTAAAACAGTAGATATACATTCTTTTGTTTAATCTGGAAGACTCTACCCAAACCATGCCCAATCTCCTACATGCCCAATCTCCAGGAGTGAGGTAACAGAAAGAGGACAGAACTTAATTTAGAGGCAGCCTTCTTCACCTTCATTTCTGAGTCGAGGTAGCAGTTAGCAATGGCTAGCTCACTTCTATTTTTCTTCCCCTGCTTCTCTTACTATCTCTCTGAACTCTAGAAGTAAAGGAGGAAAGGAAAATGAGAAGTCATGTCTCCTTTTAATTGCTATCCTGAGAAGCAACACTTTGACTGGCAGGCAGCTTGAATGCCAGAAAAGGACCAGATGAATGCAGCACAGGAGTTCCTTCCGATGTGTGTGGTGAACTCCTCCCAGTTCAGCCAGATTAACTTTAAAGGGGTGTTGACTTCATATCCTACTAGCAGCCGCCTTAAATGACTACTAAAAACAAAACAAGATTACATTGATCATTAGTCTAATCCAGGGGTGTCAAACTTGCAGCCCCTGGACCTGATGTGTCACATGCTGGCCACGCCCACCCCCATTTTAATGAAGAGGAAAAAAGTTGTGATATGTCACATGACGACAATGTGTCAGGATTGTATACACATAGACTTCTTGACCTGGTACAGCAAGTCTACATTTAGATATCTACTTCATTTTGTGCAAACAATTCCATCAGCTTCTACTAGCACCGCTACTAGTTCCTCCTTTTGCATCTGTATGTTCAGGTCCTCCTGTTTCCATCATTAGTGACAATGAAACTCGCTTGGAAAGTAGGCTATTTCTTATTGGCTGACCTTCTCATTTATAAAGTCAGAAATATTTTCAATGTGAGAAGAGTGGAACTAATGTGGAAGAATGTCTTTATTTTTGTTTGGTTTATATTTGTGGTATGAAGCTTTTCAACTTATGGCATTCACTTCAATAAAAGCTATGATACAGGACTTCTTTTTCAATGTAGTTAATGTCATGGCCCCTGACAAGCACAGATTCATGTCAATGAAGCTTTTTATAGACTTTTCTTTCTTGCACAGAGGATTAATGTTTGTTATACCTAGAATAGAAATTGTATTCAATTTTTAAAAGATTTATTTCTTTGGAGAGAAATGCATATGGCTAAACAATACCAACAACCTGTTAATTCGGTCAAGTATAGAATTTAAGGATTTTAGAATTACATTTATGAAATAAGTGACATGTTGGGAGAAGGATAATACTTCATAAGTTGTTTCAATCGTAATAAAATGTAGAAGTAAAATTTAAATCGTGGTAGAATTAAAAAAGAAAAAGAGAAACAGGCAGGCAGAAAAATTACAATCGCTAGATCACATAGTAAGATATAAAACACTAGGCTTGTCTAGACAACATCTTTTTAAGAGGATATGTAGAAAGACATTAGGACCGTTAGATATCAGTGGTAGAAAATTGTAAGATAATACAAATATTTGCAAATTTTAATGCTATAGGGCTGGAAGTAATTGCTTGGGCTGTTGAGTCCAAACCTCTACTTAGTGAAGAAACCCATTACGGAAATATTCTCAACAGATGGCTGTCTAGCCTTTACTTGAACAGATGCAGGGCAGGGCAGCCCACCTCTCCAAATAATTGGTTCCACTGTCAAACTGCTCTTGCTGTTAGAAAGATTTATCTTATACTCAATTGGAATCTGCTTTCTGTAACTTAAATCTATTATTCCATTTCATGTGCTCTGAATGATGGAGGACAAATCTTAACCTCCTTTTATGTGATATTTTGCAGTTCTTTGAAGAGGCTTATCACATTCTTTCCCAATCTTCTCTTTTTAAGGTGAACATGCCCATCTTCTTTAATCTCTCTTCCTATTTCCCAGTCCGTTATCATCTTTATTGTCATTCTCTGAAACTATTCCAGTTTTTCTGAATCCTTAAAGCTAGATGCCAGTACTGAATCCAATATTCTAGTTGAGGTTTGACAAACACAGAATAATGAAAAAACTAATGCTGCACATAATTTTAGAATTGTCATTTCTGTAACTGTTGATTATAAATTGTATTTGCCTTTTTATATCCAAATCACATAGCCCATTCATATATTGTTTGTAATCAGCTACTATTCCAGTGTTTTAAATACAGACAGACTTCCTACATCTTGGACCAATGCATTTGATTTTACTCACTAACTGAAAAACAAACAAACCCCTATTTATCTGTTAAATTTCACATCTTTACTTTTAGGCTATTTCTCCAACCTGACCATTTCAAATTACATTTCTGTCCTCATGAAAATGTTATGTATCATCTGTGAATTTGATTAGCATTACTTCCACTTTATTCAGATCATTAATAAAATGTTGAGTGTTACAGGTTGAGGACTAATATATTTCAGTTGATAATTTGATAACTAGTCACTGACACAAAGTTTGATTTTTGAACCAATTTTTGTAATCATTGAATTGCTTTGCTCTCCAAACCACAGTTGTGGGTGTCCAATGTTAAAATCAATATATATTACAAATGTAGCATTACATAGAAGTTACATATTCAAAATATGACGTAACATTAGTTTTGGTGACATCTTTTTTGTGAGAAATCCATGCTACATTATATTTCAAGATTCTTGCAGAGTGATCCTCTATGATCTGATAATTCAGAATCATCCTAAATATTGATATCAGAATGATTAGTTCACAGTTATCTGTATCTTTCTATTTTCCACATTTTGAAAACTGGAATATTTAGTCTCCTCTAGTTACTTCCAGGACTTTTCAAGTTTCAGCCAGAATGTCATTAAGTTTTGTCAGTGACCAAACTTGTCCTTCTGTGATTCCAGGACCAGATGGGTTGTTAAACAGCAAGAGATAAGAAACAGAAGGAACACAGGAGGATATGTGGGTGCCATGGGAATGGTGAGAAATGCAAGTAGGTGTTTGAGAGTGTGACTTGGTTGGTAAGGGTCATAGGTGGGCACTGTAAGGCAGGCTAGTAAGGACTGCAAGGGGATGCTGGGTAGCACAGGGGAAGCGCTGATGGTGGACACTGATGATTGTGGGTGGCTCAGCTAGGGTATATGGGTGAGCCAGTGTAGGCCCCAATTGGGCAGGAGCCGGAGCTGTGGGCAGGCTATGAGGTGTGAGCAGGTGGCTGGAACTAAAGGATATGAAATTCTGGGATCCTGCGCTCTGTAGTAGGTTGGATAAACTGTTGCTTCAAAAGGCAGTACACATACAACCAATGCCAGAATGCAAGATGAAATTGGTGGTGGGAAATGCCCAGGATGACATTGCAGAGCACTGTCAAGTCTTATGAGTGTGAAAATACCCCACCCCTATGGTGTACTCTGGATATTCTCTGTGAACAGAACAGACTGCCAAACAACTACTTTATAATAGCACTGTAGTCTCCTGGCTAATGTAACATCACCCTACACTAAATAAATAAATGCTTGTGGGAAGCCAGTAGGGAAGGTCACAAATGGTAATCACATGACCCTGTGCAATGTTGTACTCATGAGGTAGGAGCATGAGCATCTGGATTACAATTACACGAATTCGAGAACATTGTGACTTTATAGATGGCCATACGTTCTCCTCATTCAATATCATTATAATTTTGAACAGTAGCTGAATGAGTAGTTGTAAGTCAAATACTACCCATAATTCATCTGGCCCTAGTATTTTAATCTTATATAAGAAAATAATTGTTCACTGTTTCTATCATACATGATACTTTAAAAAAAAATCCTTAGGCATGTTAATTTTAACTATGTTATATAGTTTAATTCCTCTTCATTTTAATGCATGATTAATATTGTACTGGCTTTGATTTTTCATTCATCCTATCCTGAAAACAAGTAGTAAATGTAATTTGAAGAAAAAGTGTATCAAATTTGAAGCAGTTGAGATATGAAGCACAATTAAATAAGATTAACAATGCAAGTGCAATAAACTCTTTTAAAGCTCATTGATATTTTTTGCCTAAAGCCAGATTGGTCCAAAGGTTAATTTAACCTAAAAGTGTTTGAAAATGTCTTGACTGAGACAAAATGAACTTGTGATGGGACTATGTGTGTATTTGTTAAAATGAGCAATGTGCCTTTACGTTAAAAAGAATTCTTGATGTTAAGATTTTTATAAACTAAGACACATTTTCACAGAAACTAGCATTACTTTTCTTGATGGCATCAACAGAAGGTGTGGGGGTGTGAGTATGATTTGAAGACTCCTGAGTAAATATATTACAGTCATGAAAGAGTTTATGTTTCATCAGTTTATATTTTATGACAACTCTATCACAGTTATACACGAAATCTGGCAGAATTGTGATGTGTAATACAACTACTGTATATTACTGGGGCTTACATTTTGCAAGGCATATTTTAAATGTATGAACAAAAGAACTATTAAAATAATTAGAAACGATTTATTTTTAGGCAAACCACACTATCAACCTAGTAGGGCATAATATTTTGAATTCAGCAAAGAGGAATAAAGCATTGGAGTGAACTTTTCTACCAAAATCATAGAGAGAGAATTAAATAGGAAACCAGGCCCCAAATGTCAAATATGGAGGAAGACATCAAAGTGAACTAGTACTCTCTGATAAAGATCAAGAGAAAAAGCTAATTTTTATGGCATATGCTGACAAATGGCTGCAGTAAAAATAACTTGATTTACTGCTATCCCTACACACTGTCTGAGCTATAATGCTTCAGAGATCAAAGGTTTCAGTCAGAGAGAAAATACCCAAAGAAACTGCAAAGTTTCCCCCCACCACCACTTTTCCAATTCATACTTTACAGCAAAGATACGGTAACTAAAAATTTATGTAAGTAAGGTTACTGTGACAATTTAGGAGGGGAAACGGTTTGGTTTTTGTTGGACTTCCGTTGTTTTCATTAGAAAAATTGGGAGAAAAGATTAGCATAACATTCAGACTGAAGAAAAGTATCATCCTTAACTCCCATCATTTTTTGGGGAATTTGTTGACCACACATTTTTGACCTATACAGGGGGACGGGGGAGGGAGAAAGAGAGAGAGAGAGAGAGAGAGAAAGAGAGAAAGAAAGAGAGAACTGCTGGCAAAGAATGCCCAATGATTCCTCCATTTCTTTATGAAACTGGGGATCATTGTATTGGCTATATTAATGGAGCTCAGGAGCTCAATGTACAAGACCTCCTCCTCCTCTTCTGTATATTAGTGTGAGGAATCCATTTCAAACGAAATGAAATCTCATTTGCAAATAATTCATTGTAGTCAAAGAGAGTTATGAGACTCAAGCGGGGTAAAAGTGAAATGAATGAATGAATGAGTAAATAAATAAATAGCATAGAAAATTAAATTCAGTAGAGAAAATATAGGTAGTGCACAGTGCAAATCAATACATACGTTGTCATAGGAGGCTGCTTTTACTGAGTTCAAGAAGAGGACTTCTACCCAACCACTAGCTTTACCCGCTTAATTTTCCAACAGCAATTTTATGCTACTATAGGAATATATTCCCATTACGCTGATGGGTGTTTATTCCAGCTAGCCAATGCATGGGCACAATAATTGCCAGTGCCCCCTTTCCATTCTTTCTTTCACTTGTTTACTTTCCATATCAAAGAGGAAAAAAGGAAGGTGGCCTTGAAGTGACTGGGAAGAAATCAGGATTCCCTAGCTATAGAAAGGAGGAAAGAGTTCTAGGAATGAGAATGAGATGGGACTTCTTTATTATTTATTTATTTTTGTCAAGCACGTATTAGATAACATATATAGGTATAAACATGATTTGAATACATGAAATGAAT
>JANHFT010005223.1:56365-69280 GCA_032467955.1 Pseudoxenodon macrops | reverse complement strand
GGGGCTATTGGTGCTAAACGTAATGGGGGGGGAAATAGGAAACAGATAAAAAGCCGTTCCAGAAAAGTGAGTTGGGAGGGGAAATGTCTGAATTGTATTTAGCAGAGCCAAAAAGCTAGCATTAATTATAACAGCTGATCCTGTTATAATTAATAACTATAATTAATACAAATTCTTTTCAGATATTGGATCAACTGCCATACAATATTTCTAAGATAATGCACAGGATTTTTTAAATTATATAAATGAACAAATTTGCTTGACCACTGCAAGCCCAAGAACACATATTTGGCCGTAAACCTACAAATGAACTGTGGGTTAATTCTCAATAAAGATAATTGAGGTTATATGACAATTGAGGTTGTATGTCAATGAATGAGAATGTGGATCAAAAGAATGAGAGGCCAGGTTTGTATATTCTCTTGTCCTCTTTCCGCTTTTCTCATTCTTTTTCTTCTCAGTATTTCATGCATCTAATAGCAGGTTATAAAAACTCCACAAACTATTACTGCAAACTTAATATAAGGTAAGTACTATTCTATATTGTCTAATTTCCCAGCAAATCATAAAAAGGAAAAACACCTTGGAAAATCTGTCATTTTCATCATACAGATTTTATTTTTATTTATTTATCAGATTTATTTGCCATCCATCTTGCCTCGAGGCAACTCTGGAGCAGCTTACATCATTAAAAGCTATAAAACTGTAAAACATAAATACCGGTACTTCTAAAGCAATAAAATAGAAGTACAGTCAAAAGTAAAATTGTAGTAGAAGATGGGGGGGGAGCAGGATGTACAAGGGTGAGGTGGGTTTCCCTCTTGTCTGAGTGATGTAGGATCTCCTGCTTGAGCAGACGGCTGGACTAGAAGACCTCCAAGGTTCCTTCCAGCTCTATTCTGATTCTGATATTTAATCCTTCAACCATCTCCAGTGTGATATTTCCCAGTTGGGACTTCAAGCCAGCTGGCAAAGAGAGGTCTTCAGGTACTTATGAAGGTCAGAAGGGAGCTTCACCAGAGGTGGGTTCCTACTGGTTCGGACTGGTTCCACCGAGTAGGTAGTAGGCCGCTGGTGACATCATGGAGCCAGTTCTGGTCCGTGGACGCCACCATCTTTTTTTGGGATTTTGTTTTGGGAAAAAAATATTTTTTGGATTTTTTCTTCTTCTATGCATGCGCAGAAGCCGAGTTTCCGGCACTGCATACGCGTCACCATCTTGTCTTTGGCCTTTTTTGGGGGGGGGGAATTTTTGGCTTTTTTTTTCTACTGCGCATGCGTGTGCCCACATGGCGCGGGAGGTAGAAAATCGGCGGCGAGGTAAGTTCAAACCCACTCCTGAGCTTCACCACTATAAATACAAGGGCTGTCCTTTGAGAAAATCAAGAAATACCATAAATGATCCTACAAGAAATTGACTTTTAACAGCTGAATTAAGGTTATTCTCTCACCTCCACCAGCCTCGTCTTTGTATTCCAGCAGTTTTGTGTGCTTGCACAAATATCTCTCTATTGCTCCTGGAGATGAGGAAGTTGAAATACTTTGGGAGGATCCAGGCACAGACGTAACTCAAGATCATGGTAGTCTTTGTATCTGAAAGAGACCATGGATCATAGCTTAACGGACCATAGAAATGGAACTACTTTTGGCGCCATGCAAAAATCACTGTCGAAATACCTTTGATCTTAATACACATTTTTCCTTATAACATTCTGATGATTTATACAGTACTTCCCTATATTTTCAGCATTTTTATGAACTTTTCAGTCAAGAAGGATGGATTGATATCATCTATGATACAGCTTTATATTTAGCATGCTGCCATTTAAATAAAATAAAATGCACACAAATAAATGTAGACAACTTTTCTAAATCTGAGTTTCAGATTTGGATCTCACTTAAACTTTTGGACAGAGAATTTGATTATTAACTCTTAGCTACTAAAAAGTTGGAGTACAGGAAATGAACAAGCATCTGTGGAAACATGTTCTTCTCCTTTAGAACCGTGTACATCCTGACAGAATCAATCAAAACTTGTTTACAAAGGTTATTTTTAGCATGAAAGAAAATCTTCTTTGAATATTGCAGTAGACTAAGAAGACAAGGCCTTGTTATATATTGATTATTAACATTTTACTGACTCTCCATAACTGATAATTTTCCTTGTGAACAAGGCTTTCATTTTCAAATATAGCACAAACGTCCAGTATTAAGTGAAGGGATTTGTGTATTCCTACCCAAATATTATCTTCAACACTGTAGCAGTGCTATGCTACACAGACATACACTTCAAATTTTTTGTTCTCTGTGTGATGGAAATAAAAATTTCTGTCCATTCCAATGGATCCATGGATTTATTTATTCTTACTTTATCATATGCTTTAATGTTCTGTAAAAAATAAAACGAACAGTTAACACAGTGAAATAAAAGCTTATTATATTTAATTTAGAATTTGAATGTCACTCAGCCCAGGTTTTGGCTGGCAGAATGCTGCAGGAGCCATCCAGGCCAAAAATGAGGCCCGCGTGTCGCACTCCTGTGCCTTGTTTTGGCTGGCAGGGTGCTGCAGGAGGCCATCCAGGCGGAAAACGAGTGACCTCTCCCCACACCCCGTTTTGGCCAGCAGGGTGCTGCCCCTCACCCAGCCGGCCCACGGAGAACTACAATGCTGATCCAGCCCTCAGATAAATCCAGTTTGACACCCCTGCCTTAATCAGCAAATTGGATCTCTCTATGAATAGTACACTACCCAGTGCCCCTAAGTCCCTTATGGCCCTGAACCTGTTGTCCTTCAGGAAAGAGTTTAAGATGAGGCTGTTCTAGCAGACTCTGAATTAGTTTTCTGAATGGTCCCACAGAGTGCTAGCTGTGATATATTATACTATATCACAGCTAGTACTCTGTGAGTATATTATAATATAATATATCACAGCAGGATATAATATATCTTGCAGATAGTTTTAACTATCTGCAAGTCTTTCAGTCACTAATGAGTGGGCAGTCTTAAAAGTGGATTGACTGGCAATTTTGAAAAGGTCATCGGCCTGAATCAATGGCCTGACTTACTTTAAAGTAAATTCCTGTGGTTTCCATTCACAGCTCTGTTTTATAAGAACGTCTATATGTATAGCGTGGAGTTTTCCTACAACTTCCATTTTCCATTGTTCGGAACACATAGTATGTTCTTACATCTCTAATACCTGACGGCAAGCAGCAAACAAAAAACCTTAATTTAGAAAATACCTTTCTCAGAAAAGGAGCCTATATTTGGCACTTGTTACAAAATGTCATTAGGAAATTATTTAAATAAGAGCATAAGACAATATTCATTTTACAGCCACAGTCAATCAAGATGGGTGGGTGAGCTAACCTATTTCCTTCTCTGCTCAAGTGTATTGAGGTTCAAGACAATGGTTCTAGTAGCTGCTTCGAATTCTCAGTCTATTTCGTCATTTTTCCTGCTTCCCAAAGCCTTCACATTTTTCCCCTTTTTGTTCTCATAGGACTGGCTGTAATAGAGGGAAGTATCTGCCATATATGGCAGGTACAGATGTCAATCAGATTCACTTTTTTGACTTCTGCTCTCTGGAGCTAGATTCCAAAAGATGCTTCCATCCTGCTGCCTTGAGCAGGTTGTTTTGCATTCCTAATTGCCTTTTCACAATACATCACATGTAGTGTTGTTGGGAAAGGTCTCTCTGCGGAAAGAAAAGAGGGAAAGGCAGCTGTCCAGCATTGCACATGAATGTATGCTGTGTTTATGTGACACATGCTCTCATGCAGCCTTTATCTATGGTTTCATTTATTGAAACAGAGAGTGAGCACAAGCCAGTGGCACACTGTGTGAGTGGCAGCAAACTGCTGCCATTAACCCTAGCTGAATTTGCTGCCCTGGACTAGTGTTGAATTCAGAAAATATTATCGTCCTGTATTTGTGAAAGCACCACTAAGTACCTCCATTAGCATACAATTTTGGGCCAGCCCTTAATATCTCTTAAATAATATATTTATTTTCTAAGTGGCCCCTCCAGAGAGCATCTGCATTTATTTACCAGGGGCACCACCAATGTACATGCAGATAGTTTGCCAGTTTATGCAGAAACCTAGAAACTGCCCTGATTATTTTTGGGACCCAAAGTGCTGATATTGGTATGTTTGTGATTGAATATATATCTCACATTCTCATGTGAGAAGTAAGAAGGGTACAGACATCTACCACAACTCTTTCCTTAAGGCAGTAATGCCACATAAATAAGGTAAAAAATACTATTATTTTTATATTTATAGTTTATTTAAACTTCATATAAATATGAAGTTATAAGTTCCACATACTTATAACTTCATATTTATGTTAATTTTGTGATATGGGTGGTTATATACCGTAAATTTGATAAATAAATAATTGGCAACAGAATGAACTAACTGGAAATTACAACAGTTAAAGGTGATCATACCCAGTGACAGCATTTTTTTAGGAAAAAGAAAAAGTAAGACAAAAGTAAGAAGTTGAACAAAGAGTAGAGGAACATAGAAACTAGCTGAGGTTGAGAGATAATATATGGAATAGGGGTGACATTTACTCTGTACCCATATTTCTTTTCATAGCCAGATTTCTTCACTTAATTATCTATGAATAGGATGGATGGATCAATGAATGACTATAGTATCTGTTTTTGGCCCTCCAACATTCAAATCTCCCTACATACACATACATACATGGCATATTATACTTTGTTCCCCATATCATATAATTAGCATTTGCTATGGAAGTTTTGCACAGCAGTGTTAGAGGTAACATGGACTGGTGGCTCCCTCCTCCATGAATTCTGTCTACTAAATTCTTTTTTAAACCACTTGGGATATTGGATGCTGTGCTTTCTCGGTCTGAACTAACTAACTAAATGGAAAGGAAGCCCCATACACTGCAACATCCATTCCATGTCAGTGAATCACTTAACTTCCTGGCCTTTGGTTCAATGACCAGTGTGATTACACTGAATAAATTAATTTCTCTTCCCTTCATTCCCTGCATGACAGTCTAACCCATATAAAGGACAACTTTATTTGATTTTATCTTTATGACAATCTTTTGAGTTAAGGTAAGTGAGGCTAAATGGCAAAAGATAACAAAATGATCTTCAAGCACTGTAGAGGCAAGAATCTTATTCTATTAACTACTTGAATTTTGGCATCTTCACCAAGCAGTTGGTATATTGGTTCTTTTCTTTTTCCTTTCTTTTAAAAATCCCAAACATTTTCTGTTTTGAACATCCCACCTCCTTAACTTCAGCACATTTTGAGCTTTTTACTCAAATAACTACAGCTGTAAGGTACCTTCAGAACCATACTTTAGAGCTTCATTGGTGACGTTTTGTTTTTGTTTTCAGATTTCAGATTTTCACTAGTAAAACCACATTGAATTCTTTGGTACTCCATTGTTATCTCATTGGAACTGTTTGCAGTTGCACTTTTAGTATCACTTTAGTGTAGGCCCACCTTCCATGAGCTAATTTTCCCATGAATGTCTCTTGTCATATGATCTTATTAGCCACTGCCTTTGTTGATTAAAATATCTTTTTTAAAGTCTAAGGTACATATTGGACTACATTAATCTGCAATATTATTTTTAAAAATTTGGGTTGGAGAGGAGGAGGTAGGAGGAGGATATGATTCTTGGATTGCTTAATTTTGAAGCAATTAAAGTAGTTTTCTGTGGCCAGTGATGTTAGCAAACTTTTCTGATTTTATCAAAATAAAGGAAATGTTTATTTGTAAAATATTATATAAGTTAGTGCGTGAAAATACAATTCTCAATAACTCTTACACCTACTCTGCTGTTATGCCCATGTTGGTATCTCCATATTGCAAAATAAGAGGGTAGGCTAAGGATCAAAAACCAGTGGTGACCTTTATGCCCCCTATTAAATTTGTCACTAGTGATTATTTGTAACTCAGTCTTCCTAGCTCATAATTCTTGTTCCTCTGCATTTCTAGAGTGTACTAAAACAGAATCAATTTGTTTGCTGCCATAGCTGGTAGGTATGTGTCAATAAGAAAAGGCAAAGTTAAGAAAAATAAAAGACAAATATAAAAGAAAATAAATAAATAATAGCTGGCAAAATGAAAAAAAGAAATGAAAATAGTAATTAAAACTTTTCTCTTGGGCTTAATGGAAAAAACCTGGGGGGAATAGAACTTTGATGTTATATTTGTTGATGGCAGCAAGATTACTTTATGCACAAAAATGGAAGGACACTTTAATCCCCACAATGGATGAATGGTTGCAAAAGCTGATGGAGTTAGCAGAGAAGGCTGATAACTCCATCAGCTTCAAAGATTCACTGCTTTGATAAAAGAAAAAAGCACAAGTACTTTCGTTTCTACTTGGAAACTGCTTTTGAACTTTGTGCTTGAGATGGAAAAAAATGAAAGTGATTTTGGATTTTACTGATTACATAGATTTGCTGTTATAGAAATGGCTAGTTTATACTATTAGATAAAAGTAAAAACTTGAGGTTTGATGTTACTTCTTATTCTACTGAACCAAAGGGAGTCGGAAGTCAGTGTCTTTTCTTTCTTTTTCACTTCTTCTCTACACTTTTCTCTTCCTTTTTTCCTCCCCTACTTTTCCTATTATTTGCTTTTGTGCTTTTGTATTTTATATTATAAACTAATGAAAAGGTAGAAATGGCAAGCTAAAAATGGGAAGTCATGGATGGCTAGGTCCAGAACCTCCTATTTTTCTTTTCTGTAATGTTTCTGTAATGTGTTGGGGTTACTATGGCTTAACATCTGGTTTACATACGTATATGCTACTGAAACATGCTACAATTGTGTTTATTTAGTCCAGGTAAAATAGTAAGTAATTGCATCAGCATTGGGGAAAACTCTAGAATTATCCAATTTTTCCCCCAATGGATAATGTTACTGATAATGTTCTTATTATGCATGTATTTTCCCACCAGCTATATCAGGCAAAATGTTTGCTTGAAGGAGGAGATCAAAGAGTTACAGTTCCCTGACATTAACAGTTAGCATTTTAACAATCCATCTGTTAAAAATCTGAGATTTACAATATATTGAGATTTATTTATCAATGAATTTATAGGAATTACTTCCAAATTTATATCCTATTATAGTATATTAATTATCATATGTAATTTCTATAGTAATACTTTTGAATGCTATTTTGGTGATGTTGCTTTCTATGCAATAGGTAGACAATATCCTATTTTTAGTGCTATCATATATATCAGAGGTGGGTTCCTACCGGTTCTATCCAGTTCTATAGAACTGGTAGTAACTTGACGATGACGTCACAGAGCCGGTCCCGTCGGTGTCTCCGTGGGTGCCGCCATCTTGGATTTCGCTTCTGTGCATGCGCAGAAGCTAGTTTTTTGCTTCTGCGCATGAGCAAAAGCTAGTTTTCGATTGCTGTGTGCACACACACACGCAGCGCAACTCTTGAGTTAATTGGCAGCAAAAATATCCAGAACCCACCCCTGATACCGGTATATATATTTAATTGAATATACACTACATTCCACCATCCTCTGTAGGACTTAATGCTAACTGGGCATACGATTCAACATCCCACAGTCTAATTTACCATTACTTTAAAATGACTGTATTATTACTTTTGGTTAAATTATGTATTTCATACATATAGAGATTTTCAGTAGGTTTTGGTTGTTAATTGCTTACTAGCTTTCCCGTTTTACTTCCTTTTGGCTCCGTTTCCCACAACCTATGCCTGCAGTCTCCACCTACAAAGAGAGAGAAATTGAAACAGATCAGCAGCTGGATAACCTGTACCTGAAAGCTTTAGAGGGTTTTATCACTGTCATCACACAGGATGGAGACATGATCTTTTTGTCAGAAAACATCAGCAAATATATGGGCTTGACACAGGTAAGAGTATTATCTACTCATTTCTCATACAAGCTGGATATAACTCTCTGCTCCTTCTCATGTTCTGCTCTTGGTAAAGGATTTTTTTAATAATAAGATTGAACAAAATATTTTGCATATATCTCAGAGAGACAACCTGTTCTGGTGTCTCTGCAGTATTGTTCAGAATGTCCCAGATACCTAATGGACAAGATTCATATTTTTCTTGGAGTTCAGTCGAGGCTTTAATCTCCATCTGGAATGGGAGTACCATGGAAGTTGGGACCAGATTGTTGTATAATTCAGTTATGGGTACTTGTGCCTTTGCTTCTAGAAGAAACCCCATACTTAAGTGCTCCAAAGCTTCTGATGTATCCTCCAACTGGGAATTCTGCCAGGATTTGATCCCTTATCATGTGTTTCCTCCCACATCTGCTCCTGCTGAGTCAACCTCAAGTGATTGATTATTTCATTTGCTGGATCAGAATTCTCAGCACTGATTTCTCCAAGTCAGATGAAACAGTAGCAGTTACCTGCAAAGTTTTTGATCCTGTGACTCCTAAGAAAATTAATAAGATCCTCATAATTGTCAGTCTGTTTACCTACTTATTAGAACCATCTCCTTCCTGGTTTATTACGGCCTGACAAGAAATGATATGAGGTTGGATCTAGACAGTGGGAAATGTTTCCTATCCTAAGAATCCCTTCTCTTGGTCATTTAAAAAAATTCATCAGGCATATATTAGAAAACAAATATAAACATGATTATGAATACATGAGATGGATAAAAGGGAACAATAGGATAGGGGCGGTAGGCACGCTGGTGTGCTATACTTTTACATCTATACTTTTATCATTGCATATGTGGATTACTGCAATATGTTCTACCTGTCCATCTTTATCAAGTTGTTTATATCACATTCTCTCATGTGGTTTTTGTGTGTTTGAGGATAGATGAAAGTTTTATCCATCTGTCTGTCTGTCTGTCTGTCTATTTCACTCATTGTATAGGTAAATTCATTTTCAGTTGATTTTATTCTGTCTTTTCTGACAACAAGATAGAAGTGCCATTCTTGGTTTGTTTCCCCCCACCTCCCCCCATTTTTCTAGGTGGAATTGACTGGGCACAGCATTTTTGATTTCACTCACCCATGCGATCATGAAGAAATTCGTGAAAATCTAAGCTTGAAAAATGGTAAATATTTTTTAATGTACTTGACCCCTTGGAGGATTTATTATATATAACCTTGAGAATGAGTTTTCAAAGTTGCATTACATGTACATATTATTTATGGGCAAACAATTCCTGGTTGATGGTGCAGTCAGGGACTCCTAATTGTATTAGTGTGGGCTCATCCTTGTATCCTCATCCTTGTATCCCCCTAGTTCTTTCCTCTAGGTCGATACAGGAGTATCAGGAGAATCCAGCCTTTTCAAACTGGGATGTCTCCCCTTTACCTACCAGGTTTCTGGGCTGATCTCTGACTTGGGAGACCTGGCTTGGAAAGATGGACCAATTCAAATAGCAGTCGACTGTATTGAGAAGAATCCTGAATTATAGCAGCCAAACTGTGTAGAGGTGTGTCTGTGTTGTGAAGCAACAGAGGTGTCTTGGTGATAGTACACCAGCCCCATTACCAGTCAGGTGTTATTCAGAATTCTTCTGAAAGCATCTTGAAAGCCATGTTCCTGGTGAAAATAAATAACAGTAACAGTTATACGGAAAAGGAAATACGTGTTATCCAGTGCCCCTTCCTAACAATTGTTACCCAGATCCAATACATATCGACAGTAGTGGTGAAGGGCTATGCAGTCCTCCCCACTACCACTGCTCACCTTCATTGCTACCAACCATCACCTATTATTCGGGTTCCTAGTGAGCATAGATTTAGCACCAACCAGAATACTCCTTCCCTCCCTATTTCCCATACCTCATTAGCTGTTAGTCACTTCTTTTAGATTCACCCATGGAAAACACTTGTGCAAATTCTTGAGTATATTTTGATGGACACACTCATAGACATGCTAGATTAAACCCACCAGACTAGCCATCTATCAAACTTATATTTTATCCCATATTAAGGATAATATCTGAAATATGTTTTCATGCCAGGTGTGACATTTGATGGAAGGGTAGGAAGCCAAAGTCAGTGCAACCTACTCATCCCTTTCTTTAATTCTGTCTGCACATAGATTAGTCAGAAAGAACCGATACTTATTTATTTTATTTTATTTTATTTATTTAGTTTGTCAAGCATGTATGAGAAAGCAAGTATAAGCATGAACATAACATATAAACATATAAATATAATCAGGTATAGGTATATACATAAGAAATCAGTACGAATAAATGGGAACAGTAGGACAGTGATGGTAGGCACACTTGTGCGCTTATGCACGCCCTCTTAGGAATGGGGTGAGGTCCACAGTAGACAGTTTAAGGTTAAAGTTTGGGGGTTTGAGGATGTAACAACAGAGTCAGGTAGTGCATTCCAGGCATTGACCACTCTGTTGTGGAAGTCATATTTTCTGCAATCGAGTTTGGAGGGGTTTACTTTGAGTTTGTATCTATTGTTTGCCCATCTATTATTGCAGTTGAAGCTGAAGTAGTCATTGACAGATAGGACATTGTATCAGACAATTTTGTGTATTAAACTTAGGTCAGACCACAGGTGGCGTAGGTTTAGGTTGTCCAGGTCCAAAATTTCAAGCCTGGTGGCATAAGGTACTCTTGATCTGAAGGAAACGTCTCCTGCATATGTTATCAAATGCCTATGTAAATATTACTTGACTGTATCTCTAGGAGAAATTGCATGGGGAAGCTAGATTGACCTTTTCATTCACTACTTCTCCTTAGCATATGAAGACAATAGCAGCATCTATGTTATGGAAACTGGGAAGTTGGAAATCGGATGGAAAGGGAGATATTTTGCTAAAATCTGTCAGAACAAACCCAGTTAAATAATTAAACCAGTTTATAGGCAATAATACATTTGTGGAATATTATTTATTTTTATTTGTTTTAATCATATCTATTGAAACTTTGCATGTATAATTATATACCATATTAAATGTGTTAGTTTTTAAGATGTCACATGGTTTTTCTAGTTTTTTTTCTGATTAAAGTTGTTAGTTTTTTCTGCAGAAAATAGTAGTGGACGAAGGAGCTTATTATAACATTAATAATCACTCAAAAAGATAACAGGTTTACAGTAACGAAATAACATTTTTTTATAACAAAAGTAATGATTTCCTCAAACCTGATCTGTCTGCTCATTAAAATCAGATTATTAATAAAGCAATAACTACCGGTAGTTTATCTTGCAATATTTCAATCCTCTTGTAAGATGACATCCAAAGTAAAGATTTGTACCTTGGAAATTCTGACAGAAAGTGAGTTGGTATATATTTCCAGAACTAATATAATTAGTTTTGTTTTGTTTTTCCTTAGGTCCAGGTTGTGGGAAAAAAAATAAAGAGATGTCCCTGGAACGTGACTTCTTCATGAGAATGAAATGCACTGTTACTAACAGGGGCAGAACTGTAAATCTCAAATCTGCCACATGGAAGGTAACTTTAGTGACAATGGTTGAAAAATTCAATCCTATTTTTTCAATATTTTCACTATTTTTTATAATAATATAATTATACAAACAACTTTTACATTTCAGGTTTTGCACTGCACGGGACAAATTAAGGTCTATAATACCTGTCCTCCTCATGCTCTGTGTGGTTTTAAGGAGCCACTTTTATCCTGTCTTATACTGATGTGTGAGCCCATTCAACATCCTTCCAATACTGATATTCCACTGGACAGCAAGACTTTCCTGAGCCGTCACAGCATGGACATGAAATTTACTTACTGTGATGACAGGTAAATGATAATCTCCTTTTTGTTGGGAAACGTAAGCAGCCTAGTCTATTTCTAATATGACTGTAGAATTTTTTAAATTCTTAAAATAAGCATAGACACATAGACATGGCAGCATTCTAGTATATAGAATAGAATAGAATAGAATAGAATAGAATAGAATAGAATAGAATAGAATAGAATTCTTTATTAGCCAAGTGTGATTGGACACACAAGAAATTTGTCTTTGGTGCATATGATATCAGTGTACATAAAAATACAAGCTACATTTGTCAAGAATGATAAGATGCAACAAATAATGATAGTCATAGGATACAAATAAGCAATCAGGAAACAATATCAATAAGAAGTCATAGGATACAAGCAGAGAAGACCAACAAAGATAATTAAGGGACTGGAGGCTAAAACATATGATGAATGGTTGCAGGAACTGGACATGGCTAGTCTAGTGAGGAGAAGGATCAGGGGAGACATGATAGCAGTATTCCAATATTTGAGGGGCTGTCAAAGCACCCGAAGACCAAAAAAGGAATAATGGATGGAAACTAATCAATGAGATATTCAACCTAGAAATAAGGAGAAATTTTCTGACAGTGAGAACAATCAACCAATGAAATAGCTTGGTTTCAGAAGTTGTGGGAGCTTCATCACAGGAAGTTTTCAAGAAGAGACTGGACTGCCATTTGTCAGAAATGGTGTAGGGTCTTCTGCATGGGCAGGGGATTGGACTAGAAGACCTACAAGGTCCCTTCCAACTCTGTTGATCTGTTAATATTGTAAAATGTATGTCCTTTTAGTCTGTTTTTTAACTTTCTCATTTCAATATCCCAGTGACCATTTGCATGTAATAATTCTTTGTATGTGGTTCCTTCGTTTTTTACTTTTACTTTAAGGTACACTCATTCAGGTAGCTTCAAGTTCTTTGCTGCCCTGAGAGTGTTTACATTTTAATTTACCCATTTAAATATCTTTTTAAAAGTGGATTGGGCAGTGTCAAATAAACAGGTTTCACATAACACTGTGAGCATGGTATCATCTTCTGCAGCTTCTGTCATTCTGCTGAACAACAAGAAACTTGTTAGATCGCGCAGTAATTGAAGACTGGAGGCATGTGTGACATTCAGCTCTCTTTATTAGGTTCAGCTCATGATAT
>JANHFT010005223.1:41404-56265 GCA_032467955.1 Pseudoxenodon macrops | reverse complement strand
GCAGTGCTCTATAGCATCGTTTTGAGGGTAGGAGTTGAAACAATCTATGTCCAGGATGCGAGGGGTCAGTAAATATTACACTGGATCATCCAGTGGGAGAATTATATTATTGCAAATTGAAAATAGAACTGTGGAGGTTGATCTGTACTAAAACTTTCCTTCTTGTCATGGTTTTTTTTAAAATTTGAATATATACAAAGGGAAAACATTCAAAATTGTTATCTCTCTCTTGTAATCTGTACTGGTACAGCCAATTATATTTTCATTCTTTCTCTGGAGGCTTGAAGTTTGATTTATTCATCTAGGACGAATAGCTCATACCTCTTCATTTTACAGAGAAGGATGTTCTTCATTAAATATCCAAAATGCTAAAATAAAAATAAAGAAGTTTTTTTTTAATGGAAAGATCTCATCAACAGTATCTTCTCATATAGAATCATAAATAGAAAAATGCATTTTATTATATCTCATTAGGCCTAATATTCTCATTAGGACCATATAGAATTTTTATTTTCTTATTTTATTTATTTATAAAATGTATTTGCCACCCATCTTGTGACCACCTGTCATCCAACGATATATAGCAGTGGTATCCTATCAGTATTTTGACTGTCTCGGAACATCAGGTGCAGGCTGGCTATCCTCAGCTACTTTTCCTCAAAAATCTGAGCAATGGCTTTATTATTGTTCTTCAAGTATTATATTTATAGTATTATAGCTTCCACATATAGCATAGTGCCAAATGTCACAAAGCCTTAGTACAAAATTTTGCAGGATCTCCTTTTGCAATGCGGATCATTTTGGAGAATGTAAATACTACTGATACATGCAGGTAAAATTAAGCCAGAAAGTTTTATAGGCATCATGAAACTGCCTGCTTGCCTATAGTATCCATTTGTAAAATAGATTGGTGAGGGGGAAGCTTGCCAAGGAGAAGAAGGGAAAGTGGGATGTCCACTTTCTCTAAGGGATTGATTACCTTTGATCAAATACCAAGTCACAAACAAACAAAACAAGATGAACAATACATATTGAAAACCAGATAGCTGTGGACTCACCTCTCACTGCACCCAAAATATAATATAAGTCTGTAGGTTCTGTACCTGTTGCTATTATTAATTGCCAAAACCTGATGTCCTTTAGTTATCTAGTGCATTTGTGTTATACAGGGTTTTTTAATATTCCTATTGAACAGCAATTGTATTTTGGAAACAACTAGCATTATAGTACTCATTCAGGAAAAAGAATTCATTGTATATCCCAGCTTCGTTAGTATTAGAGGGCATTTGACGATAGCTACGGTATATATTTTCTGTTTTCAAAACATTAAATATTGTTCTTTTTATACCATCAACACTTTGTCCCCACCGACAATTATCACATGTGGGCTACATAAAAAATTGAAGGGCATGACAAAGAGAACAAACTGCTCTGAAAAGAAAATCATTTACCACCAAAACTGGAAATAGAACAACCATGATAACTAGGCTATTAAGAAAATGGTGCTCATATATAAGAAGTTAAATACCCTCACAGCCGCAACAGAGCAAGAGGCTGAGTAGTGGACTGGTGCCACAGCTGCAAGGTGAGGCTAGTGTCAGGGCATGACTGGTGTGGCTGCAGGGGCCCTTAGGTAAACCAATGCAGGGCGTGTGGTGCAACTTCATCCCCCCACATCACAGCAGCAGCACTGGCATACCGCACAGCCTCCCACCCCACTGCAAGCAAACAGAAAAGTGGGCCTCCCATGTACTCTTAAAGTACATAGAAAAAGAATAAGTCTTCCCTTAAAATAAGCCCTGGTGCTTATTTTGGGGTCCAAAAGGAAATAAGACCCGGTCTTATTTTCAGGAAAGCGTGGGTATATCTTGTGTATAAAATTATGATAATTGTAAGTATAGTAAATTGGCTGATGGGATTTAGGCATAGTTTCCCAGCCATGGATTCTACAGTACAAATATGGTAGCATTTCCTTCTTTGAGATCTCAGTCTTTCTACATAGATCACTTTTTAGGACATTTCAAGCTGGTTAATATTCATTCATTCCAGTGGTGGGTTCTTCCCGGTTTTACTACCAGTTCGGTCATCACGCACTTCATGTGCTCTCTTTGTGCTTCACGCGTGCTCCAAACAAGCATTGCACACATGTGCGCACTTTACAAAAACTGTCCAATTCCCCATTTCTACTGGGGAGAGCACAGCTGATTCTCGCGGCAATCCACTCTGCCACACTAGTCAGCTGAGAAGATAAAGAGCAGAAAGGAGCCCAGGCAGGCGAGTGGGCCAATCTGAACGTTGGACAGAACCGGTTCTCAATTAGGCGATCGTTGCCACTAACGATTCTCCCAAACCGGTAAGAACCGGGAGCAACCCATCACTGATTAATTCATTCTGCACCTTTCTTATTTTTACAAATAAGGCAGTTAATGTATCCAACACACCAGAGGTGGGTTCTGAATCTTCTTATTGCCGGTTCGCTGAGGGTTGCACCTAAATCCTAAATAGGATTTGAAAAAAGCAAATTATGTGACTCTTTCCAGATTTTAGGATCTGTGAGAATTATAATACTGAAATTCAAGTAAAGTGATGAAAATTGTGGCCTAATGATAGAAAAAAAAGTTTTGAAATATTTAATCCTAACTGAGAATTAAGTGATATAAACAGAGGTGTATAATCAAATCAACAATTGTTGTGACAGTATAACAATAATTTTAAGAATTATATCATCAATTCTTATTTCTTTGCAAAAAATATATATATTTGGTGTATGAAAAAGATCTCTATTTCCTCTCTCAATGAAGGTAACTTTGTGAACTACAGCTGCTCCATCCTTGCACAATGCAAAAAATCCTCATAATGCAGAAAATAAGTTTCAGTGGCAGATATTAGTTTATAAATAAAATAATATCTTAAACTCAAAGTTCCCTGTCAGCTCTGTCAATGAAAACCACTTGCTACCAAGAATTCAGCTGCAGGTTAGTCATAAATACACTCAGCACTTGTTCTGTTGCTTTCTGTTTAAAGAATGATGGTCCTTTCATAAGGATCATTTGGGAGTCAGAAAGTGCATCTTAACTTTGGGGAAATAAATATTTCTATTCATTAGTTGATTTAGTAAAGTCAGTTTTCAAGATAAGACAGCTGATAAATGCCTGATTATACCTAATTATATAGCTCCACTCCTAACTGGACAGGTGATACAATGACAATGCTGGCCCAGTACCTGAAAACTGTAAGATCTTGATGGGGGAAAACTGGCTTCAACTCAACCCTGGAAAAACAAAATGGCTCTGGGTTTTTGGCCCTCCGGGCCCAAATGATATTTGACTCTGGATGAGGCAGCAATCCCTGAACTGAGTTAGTGCCAAATTAGGGGTCCTTCTAGACTTACAAGTGCTGCTTAAGTGATTGTGGGAAGCTTTGCACAGATACTTCTGGTGTGCCAATTGTACCCTTTCCTGGACCAGAAAGTTTAGCTCACGGTCATTCATGCCTTGGTCACTTCCCATTCAGATTACTGCAATGGGGCTGCCCATAAAGAACATCCAGAAGCTACAACAGGTCCAGAATGCAGCAGAATGTGCAATGATGAAGCATTTTAGAATTATATTGGCTTTTTATGACCCAACAAAATAAAACAGGAGAACCCATGTCTCAGTGCTAAAGCATCTGCTCTGCATGAGGAAGGTCCCAAATTAAGCCCTTGGTTTTAAAAGAATCAGGTGATAGATGATGAGGAGTTTCCCCCGTGACTCTACAGTATGACTGTCAATCAACATAGATCTGCCTTCCTAATAATTTAGGAAGCCCATTTTTAATAATTTAATAATTGACCTAATAATTTAATAAATTGTTGAATAAATGTATGTATTTAAATAAATTATTAAATGCATTTAATCATTAACATAATAATTTAGAGAAGCCTATTTTTCCAGACTTCCTCTAAGGTCTGTTTCAGCACCTGGACTGGAGAATTCCCTCCACAGTCTTGTTTCTCATGCTAACTGAGATATATGGGTGGGAAGTTAATTTAGCCTGAAACAGCTTTTGGGTTATTTGGGACTAAAATTAAAGTTTTAAGACTGTACTTAAAATATCGACTGTCTACAATCCCACAGCAGTGACCGGTTTGAAAGACACATTGATTCCTTCTCCTTTGACCCAATTAAGCATCTCACATAAACATGCTTAGTTAGTTGTTGATCTTTTTCTCAAGACTGTAGCTTCCAATGTGTCAAGGAATATTTTCATAAAAATGTGTACATTTGTGCAATTAAAGCCAAATGGAGAAAGAATATCATGTCAGCATGGTTAAGATTAGTAATGACTAAACCATCTTCACCCATGAAACTCAACTGGGTAACTGCATGCCATTACCTCTCATTTACTCTGCCACCAGCTCTACTAACTCTGTATTGGTTGCAATAAGCAAGAATTAAATAACAGCAAACTACAAAAAAGAAGGCAGTGATCTAAAACTATCTTTTACTTTAGTGTCAACAAGATTTGCCAATTTTCAGTCCTAATGCTTTTTACACCCAGTCACTTGAGGTCAGGCAGCATATAAATGTAAATTTCAACTAATTATTTTTGTTGTTGTTGTTGTTGGTTGCATAGTCAGCCAGATGATTAGACTGGATTGGTATTTTTGATCACTTAATGAATCTTTCCCAAGGACCCAGATTAAGCAGGTGCTTATTTTTAATAATATCTCTGGCTGCTTCCATGCTGCCATTCTTTCTGTTGGTTCTCCCCTATTAAGAATCCCAGGTCTTGTTTGCCACAATGGAAGGAAAATGGCTTAGTAGAAGGGAAATTCAGCAGAACCCTTGGTTTTTAGTTACTGACTTTAACAAGATAGCTTGTCATCCAGAGGTAGGTTCTGAATCTTCTTACTGCTGGCTCGCTCATGGTCATACCTCATGGGGGGCAATCAAAAAATAGCTTCTGCACATGCACAGAAGCAAAAATTAGCTTCTGCACATATGCAGAAGCAAAATCCAAGATGGCAGCGCCCACGGGGACACTGACAGAAGCGGCTCCATGACATCATCAACAGACACCTCTGTTGTCATCCATAGGCTGGAGTCCTTGTAGAACAGTCTTTCTCAACCTCAGTAACATTCATGCTGACTGGGAAAGTCTGTGAGTTGAAGTCCACACATCTTAAAAAGTCTGAGCAAGTCAGATGCCCTTCTATTGATCTGTATTTTGTTTTCCCATGCAGAGATATGGACATCATTCTCTCTTTGGTCCCAGGCCTGGAGTTAATATATTGGGGAGTTGCAACCATCACGCTAGATTTTAATAGAGATTTTAATAGAATCATGACTAGTCACTCAATGACCATTTGAGTTATGACAGACCACCCAGTGCTACTTATGATCCGGTTTTGAAATTCCACTGGCCACCACCTTCCCACAGTCACGTGATCACATTTTGGATACTTGGCATGCCAAAAAATGTGAAGCTGTTTGCAGATTCACATAGTAATGTGAGTGCAATTTTTGGCATTTTTTGCTGGAAACTGGCATTTATTTCTAGTTTTCTGGAGGAAAATGCCCATTGGGTATAATGTGTTTACTTGATGATTGCCACATTCACTTAATGTCAGTCACAAAAAAGCTCATAAAGGTGGATAAAGTCATGTGATGACCCTTCGAATATTTCCATTTTTGACCATGCTGAAGTTATCATATATAAAAACAAAGTTCCATGACTTACCACCGCTCAATTACCATTGTAAGTTGAGGACTGCCTGTAGTTGTTTTAGTTGGGCCTGTATTGTTTCATTTTGTTTGTTTTTAATTGTTTTAATTAGTATTATATTTTCTAAGCTGCCCAGAGTCCACTAGAGTAGATGGCTATATTAAATCATCATCATCATTTGTTGGTTTTTGAAAGGAGTGCTGATTTCTTTTGAAATCTCTCATTACATTATAAATAATGGTTTATATCCCTCATTGACATTAAAACACAAACCATGAGTGCATTTTTTCTGTTTCATGAAAAAAGTCTACAATTCAGTCAACCATGAATATAGATACTGATTTTTCTCTAATCAAGGAATTTAGTTTAGCCATCTCTGCAAGCTCCATCCTCTTCACCAGCCATTTCTCCATCATGGGTACTTCGAATATTTCCATTTTTGACCATGCTGAAGTTATCATATATAAAAACAAAGTTCCATGATTTTTTTTCTAGTTATCTGTCCATTAGTTCCACCCCCTCCAAGAAAAAAACTTTCTGATTCAAATTGTACTTTAATTTTGGGGAGTGCTTTTATATCCTTTTATTCAGCAACATCATCACTTTGAACAGTCGTTAAACAAATGGTCATAAGTTGAGGACTACCTAATGCCTTGCCATTTTTCATAGTTCCTGTTAGCAGTACAGTTAAACTCTGACAACTTCTTACCCATTACCATAAAATGCAAGGATAAAAGCTTCCACATAAACCAAAGCCAGAATAAATGAAAAGTAGGGGTTTCATTTCTTTTTATCAAGCCTGTTGCAGAAAGCAACAACTCTTTTGCAATATTTTCCTTTCTGTTTCTACTGACATCACACTGTTGCAACTCCAAACTCTTAACGGCAGTGAATGATGTTTGGAGGGGGGGCGGGTTTAAGAAATATACAAAATGTAGATGAGAGGTCAGTGTCAATTTGACTGCATCTTCTGGAGATAGAGGAGATAAATGTGAGGCAGAACTGTCATTTTGCGCAGTACAGATAGAGACTCCTAGACACGGAGCCACAGACGCAGCAGCATCGGAGTCTGAATATTTTCTTTCAGATCTGTTGCTGCATCTCTTATCTGTTCATGAACCATGTGCCACTTGAAAGGGATGAAGTAAATGATACGAGATTGACAGGCCATTTATCATCACATCTGGTGCTTTGTGCCACATGGACCAAGCTAATGTGATTTCCATGCCTGCAGTCTGTATGCATTAACGCTTTAAAAAGCAATGATTCTGAATGCTCCCTGTAGGTTTCAGAAATAGGCAAAGCTCTACTAGCACCTTTTTGTTAGGCTACTTCAGCAGAGTGTTCCAGGTGGGTCAAAGGGCTGAAGAAGAAACACTTTTAGTACATCATGTTTTATGGGCAGTAGAATAAAATTAACCAATTACAATATTTACTTCTAAAAATTAGGCAAGGCCAGGTTTGTAATTAAAGGAGTAAGCGCCCGCAAGGTTAATGCTGCTTAAAGATGAGCTGAATATTAACAAGAGCATATGGATAGTTTATCCAATTATCAGAAAGCATAATCCTTGGATAATATTTCAGTATAATATAAGTCAGGGGTAGAATTTTCCTATTTTCCGCTTTGCCTGTTCTTTGAGAACATACCCATTGTCCTCTGACATTTAGGTTCTAAACAGCTATTTGCCATCTTGCAGACATGGTCTTAGTGAGAATGGGTGAAAAGGCAGTGAAATAACACCTCCTTTGTCCAAAAGATCTTCTAATCCAATAATACATATGATCCTGTTGACATGACATTTCCACAGGATATATGTACTGTAAGAAGTGCTTTAAAGGTGTATGTATTTCAGAGGCTAATGCCACATGAAGGAGGTTTGATGTAGGTTGAAAAGATAAGATTAAAATAAAGTGGTATATGAAATGACTAAAATGTGTAAAATGTTGTCTTTCAGCACTAGAGAAAAGTTCAAAAGTTCCTAAATGGTACTTATTCTAACATTTTGAAAGACAGTCACATTAAATCCTAATATCCCAGCTACCCTGTAATAGGCTGATTTGGAAAATACACATCCTGTTGAATGTATGTCAGAGTCCTGAGATTTGCTCATATAAAAATGCACATGTTTGGGAAATCAGTAATTGCCTTAATTCTGCATTGATGTGACTTGGCATTTCCCAAAAAGGAAGTTAGGATGACCAATGTCAGAGTTGGGCAAAGAGACAAGATACTTATAGCGCCATATAAAAATGAAATTGGCTTATAGCAGTAAAACTGCAGTCTTAAGCAATATTACTTAGAAGTTCTAATTACTGGATCTTACTCCTGCATTGAAGTGAGAAACATACCTGTTTCATAACCATTGTTATGGTTGTTGTTATTATATTATTATGTTATTAATAACCATTGTTATTATGGTTTGTTACTTGGTCCCCAAGATGTTCAGACTGGATTTGGCATTTTTATCAATCTCTCGAGTCCTTCCCGAGGATCTGGGATAGGGAGATGTTGATGTTTGATGGTATTAAAGGTATCATCACAAGAGTATAAGCTGTTCTGAATAAAGCTGTCTTGCAATTGCCTGATGGTGACTTCGTCAAGGTCGATGGTTTTCAAATGGTGCTCCATTTATTTTGGGATTGCACCAAAAGGCACCTATTATTATTGGTATTACATTTGCTTTCTTCTGCCACAGTTGTTCTATTTCTATTTCTTGTAGTTCAAGACATTTCACACATTATACCATGGCAATTTATGCATTATTACATGGCAAAATCTGGCTACTCCACTGTAACCACCAAATGAACAGATAACAATACATTGTAAACAATACATTTGTTCTCTAATATGTTCTTGCAATCTTGTGTTTGTCATTGATCAAAAACCAGTATCTCTCTGTTTTGTTGACTATTTGTTGGAGATTAATTGCCATGAGAGCATCTCATTGCAACCAGCAGCCTATACCTTAGGAAGCAAGACAACTAAATGATATGCTTATAGTGAAGTCCTAATGCTGACATTGCAGAGTTCCCTATGGAGCTGCAGGCTTCCTAGTTGCCTATTGGTTCCTGGCTTCTGACCCCCAGCTCTGAATCATCCCTGCTCTCTATTTGAAGCAAGCATTATAGCACCTACCACCATTCCCCATGCTTTAATTACAGTAGGGAAGACAGTCGTCTTCTTTGCACAGCGACTGGCATATTTTTCTCATTCTGAAAAGCAAATGTAGTGAGCAAACACTCGGGTGGAATGATGACTCTCCTGTGGGTCAGCTGGATGGACTTTCTATTATCTTCCTTCCTCAGTTACCAACCACAATTCACAAGATCAGCAGTAAAACACTCTTGCAGGTTGAAAACTGCTGTGGGGAATAGGAGGGCAAAACTAGTGGCTGAATGAAAGTGCCCTTTAATTGCATGAAAAGAGGAAGAAAAAGGAAAGCCAGACTCCTTCAGGGCAGCACAAAAATCATAATCCTTGTGAGAATGACAGTGTTACCGTCATTAGGGATAATGGCAACTACGTGCTTACAGGCAGAGGAGACGCCGTATTTGTTCTAAGGTTTTATTTCCTGGCTTTGTAAGTTTAACGTCAACTAGGAGTGATGCAGTTCAAAGGGGAGGGAGTAACCTTATTGTAGTCTTTTCATTTCGTTTTTTAAAAAGAGTTTATCCAATTACACTATACAGATAATAGGATTCATGTGCTGACTTAGATATGATCGAAACTATACACAACGTTAACAAGGTTACCCTGATATGTTGAGGAGGAGGAGAAAAAGGCTTGTTTTTAATGACGGCAATTATTTTAATATAGGGTACATGTTTTAGTTAATAAAAGATAATCCTATGTATGTGATTTTTGAACTAAACTTCACAGCACCACTGATTTGTAGTCTAGTACTGACTTCTACATTGATGATGCAAGGATCAGAGTCACTGTGTGAAAATCTTTATGGAATTTATGTTAGGAAGCATTATTGCATAAAGTACAGCAGATGATTCTCATGGAAATCTGGGACATCCTCAGCCTGCCTAGTATTTGTTTGTTTAATTTTTGCTTTAGTAAAGGAAATACCAAAAACAATGAGCTAATTCCTAGCTATAAATTCCAACTGAAAAAGTCAACACTGTGTAAATTATGGAGCCTTAAAGAGAAACAAAAGTCACCAGTTCAATTTTTAATTCAGTATTTTATTAAATTCCACCTCACCCCATGGCTTTCTTCTAGTCAAATGTTTCAAGAGTAATCAGAGCTGTAGTTGTTATCCCGAGACATGAATGTTACTTCATTTCTTACCTAGGACTAAGAGATAATCAAAATATGAATCAAATATGATCCTTCTTAGTTTGTACATTTCTTTATTTTTATCTCTTTGAAGTTCTTCATAGAGTCCCATTATGTAAGTTTCCTTAATAACATAATATAATTGACTTGCAATAATTTGGAAACTTTGGTTAAAGCTTATCATAGGTAACTGTAATGTAATGTGCAATGTTTGTACCACGGTAAAGTAAAAAATGATATGTGAGAGGGAAAGAGAAGTATAACCATTGCCAAAAGTCATGAGCAATGTGTCTGATGATAGCTTGGAGTCCAGATTTGAATTCCTAATCATAAATTCCCTGGAGAGTTACACCTTTTGTCACCTAGAAATCCTTAGAATGGAAGATAGGAGATGCAGTACAAATCTACAAAACATTATCTAACCCAGTCACAGGAATTATTCTGGCCATTCAAGGAACCCTTACTAATGCTAGGTTAAGACTACAGATCTGACCAACATGTAAGATAGTGCATTAAACAGCTCTTGTTTTAAATGAAATGTGTGTTACATGCAGTTACCTGGATTAGTCAGCGCTTGATTACCACTTCTGTAGATTTGGCAAGAACAGACTACGGGTATAATGTATTCAATCATTTCTTCATGTAGATTTTTTTTAAATTAAGTATGTAATTAATATATGTATATTTTGTAAAGGATAACAGAATTAGTTGGATATCATCCTGAGGAGCTGCTGGGCCGTTCTGCATATGAATTCTATCATGCACTGGATTCTGAGAGTATGACCAAAAGTCATCAAAACTGTAAGTCACTCTCAAAAACTATAATTATTATGTGAAGCATGAGTTGAACATGACTCTAGTCAACCAGGATCATCATCACCTAGACTATGAGCCTTATGTCTCTTTCACAGAAACTTGCATGTCAGGGACCCCAGTTGGAGGTGTATTTCTACAGACATCTGTATGTCTATAGAAATACACATACAGGCTACCTGTATGTCTCCAGTTTCCTGTAAATGATGTGATTTGGAAAATAATTGATGTCGAGAACCAGTTCTTCCAAAAAGTGACCATATTATTTAAGAAAACAAAAAGCTGGAAGGGCCATTTTTTTAATAATAACTTGTGTATTACCGATGTCATGATGGTCAGGAGAGAATGCAGATAGGATTCCTGCACACGGGCAGGATTAAACAAATGTCTCTTTCCTTCTTATATGAGGGGGAGGAGTTTTAGGTGTTAAACACCTATTTTATCTACAAGCAAAAATTGGCAGTGCAATCAGAGGGAACCTCTGGTGTGGGATATGCTTAAATTAGTAGGGGAGTTTCATGTGACTCTGAGGCCACATTATCCATTGCTGAATCCAACTGTTTCCTCATCACGGATAAAGGTGAATATGTATGTCCCAAGATAATGTTGCAAGATCCAGTCTGAGTGGTCACAGGTCTTCCAGTTTTCCAAACTTTCTTACTAATGATTCAAACTCAGTGATAGCCTCACATTGCAATGAACAAGAACATTGCATTCAATTTTGCAACAACTATGATTGTTGGCTAAGCAGGGACAAAAACAGCCAGAAAAATGATTGAAGTCTGGGAAACAGCCCCTTGACAGTCAATAGGAGTGCTGAGTTACCTCCTGTCTAACAAGTTCTTAGGAGTTGAGGATGCGATGGCAGAAGGCAACAACAATTAATGACTTCATAGTCAGCCATCAATACTCTAATTAACAACTAAAAGCTGCACACAACAGGAACCATATAAGTATAACATGTAGAGCAGTCCAGTGCACATATTCCTGAAAGAAAGAAGTTCCCTGAGGATGAGCTAAAAGCTTGGAAGAATACATCTTTGGTCCTGGTGACTGATCCAGACTGGATCCTGTTTCATCATTCATCACAGACAGACTTACCTATACATATGCAGATATGCCACTATTCATGGAATAGGGCCAGGTTATTTCTGTCCGCCCAATTAAACCAGGCAGTGATGCATTTCAGGTCTCCTGGATCAAACAATATCATCTGTCAGGGCCAAGAAGCATTCCTTCCCAGTAATTGTGCTGCCCTTTGGAATGAGATACTGTATCCCAAGGCATCCATTGGCTACCACTTTGACAATGTTCAGGGAGTCTTTTAAAAATTTACTGTTGTTCCAGGCACTCCAGTAGGATGTCTGTGGCAACCCTGTTGGTTATGTTTTAAGTTACAGGAAATATGTTTGTCTGGATATGTAGGATTTTCTACTTTAAGCCACTAAGGGTCATTCTGTACTGAAGGTTCCTCCAAATATCATAAATAAATAGATAAATAAATACTCTTCTTAACTGAGGCTAACACTGCAATATATCTGGAGTCTTTAAAACACCATTACAGTTATTGCTGTTTTTAGCTTGTAATTGGAAAGTTGGTTTCTCTCAAGCAGAAAATAAATAAACAAAAACTCCCTTGATGTCATTAAAGTAAGAATGATATTTGATAAATGTTATAAATGCTAACAGGAAATGGGTAAAAACCCATGATAGGGATTTGGCAGTGGTTTTTTTTGGGGGGGGGAGATTCATAATGAAGGGCAAAGGAAAAAGTGAAGGCTTTTATGAAACTATAAATAAACAAATAGCTGTGTGAAACAGGTTACAGGAAAAGAAACCTGAAGAATTCATATATGGGTACCAGTCTGCTGAGTTGCCAGAAACAGAAATAAAAAGGCTGTTTAGGTCACTGAATCCAATCCCCTGTTCAGTGTTTTAGTACAGGTATGGCAGCTCAGTGGCTTAACGACGCTGGAGATGATGTCTGCTCTAGAGGTTTGAGTCCTAGCACTGTGTGGCAGGGTGAGCTCTCATCCTTCGTCTCAACTTCTATCCACCTAACAGTTCGAAAGCATGTTCTGTGCATGTTCTGAAGGTACCACTTCAGTGGGGAGATGAGTTGGTGTTCCGTGCAGGCCAGAGGTGGGTTCCTACCAGTTCAGACCGGTTCTACCGAGTAGGTAGTAAGCCGCTGGTGATGTCATGGAGCCAGTTCTGGTCTGTGAATGCCACCATCTTTTTTGGGGGGGGGAGAGGATTTTTTTGAACATTTTTTGGGTTTTTTTTCTTATGCGCAGAACCAAGTTTCCAGCACTGCGCATGCGTTGCCATCTTGTTTTCGGTCTTTTTGGGGAGGGGAAATTTTGGGAATTTTTTTCTACTGCGCATGCGCGCACCCATGAGGTGTGCACGTGCTCACAAGGCACGCCCACGTGGTGTGGGAGGCAGCAAACTGGCAGCGAGGTAAGTTAGAACCCACCCCTGGTGCAGGCAGGCAGATTCCTGCCAGTTCTGAACCTTTCCGCTTGCAGCACCCGATTGCAAGACAGGTCCAAAGAAGGGAGGGGACCTTCAATAAGGCTGCAGGAGAGCTGCTCATCTTTCTCTCTGATGCAAAGCCAACTTGCCCTCCTGTGGCACATCTTGGGAAACGCATGAGCATGTCTTACAATGGAGCTGGTAAATGGTCAGCCAGAATAGCATTGTGGTTTCCTGGCTAATGCAATAACACCATATGCTACTAATAATAATGAAAATAGTGCTTTGGTGGAAAATATTAGAGACCCTTTAAAAGATGTCTATTTGCCAAGGTTCAGAAAGCGACACAAGGCACCAGAAGGCCAACCTATGGATGGCCATGTTTTAGAAGTCTATACTGAATCATGCAACCACAGTGTATAAACTCTTACAGCTTTCCTTTCTCAATGCTTGTATATTTAAAACAACAAAACATTAACTACACAATCCTATGTATGACTCAGAAGTCATTCTCATCAAGATTTATTAACCCTCTGATAAATGAAAACAGGGTTGCAGCTTGTTCTATTTTTATTGCTGTCCGTCCTCTTATATCTTAATTCCTTTCATATTGTTTCTCACTGTAGCTTGTTGCATAACATCTAAAAATAGATGCTAATTATAGTTGCCTATACATTGTCATTGCAGAATGGTGTCTCAATTTTCCTATGGCTTTTTCCCCCCTAAGAACAAGCATTAAGTTAAGTAGAAGAAAAGATTATGTTCTGAAAACGAGATATTAATATACATTCATGGGAGAGGGGGGGTTTGTGGTCTTACTGGTTTGCTTACTGGTGTTTTGTGACTGGTCACAAACTTCATGGCAGCCTTTTTAGAGGAATAGCCATGATATTTCATTAATTTTAAATATAACTCCTGTTATAAGCAAGCATAAACAATTAAGTGCCAATTCTAGTTTCAAAAGTGCTTGTCCAATGTCCTGCCACTGCTATTTTTACTGGAGAATAAAAGACACCTTTTGTTTATTTGTTTTATAAAAAAAGAGATACAACTGTTTTAATGACCAAGAATATATTTTTTAAAGTGGTTTTTTTTCCCAAACATTTCAAACTTTCAAAACTTTATTTGGAGTTATCAAATACAAGTTTAAATTAGTATTAGACATGTTCACTGGAGTAATTAACAAAAAAACAAAGATGGGATAAAAATTAATTAATTAATTAATTTAATTTGGCACCAGACTAGACACTAGGTCCCACTTTAGGCATGTTACTTAGACTAGATCCCACTGAATTTTATTATTCATTTTGGTTGCCAGCCTTTTTTTTTTTAACCTAGCCCAGGGGTCTGCAACCTTAAACACTCAAAGAGCCATTTAGACCAGTTTCCCACAGAAAAGAAAACACCAGGATCCACAAAACCTGGGTGAATGTGGCCAACTCGATGTCACTCACTTCCACCAGTTGCATGACCCCCCTAACCATGCCCACCCAGCCGGTCATTAGGGCAGAGAACCAGTTGTTAAAAAATAGTGGGAACCACAAAACCCTTTTGACATCTCTCTTTCTCTCTG
>JANHFT010005223.1:15273-30155 GCA_032467955.1 Pseudoxenodon macrops | reverse complement strand
ATATATCCATCCACCTCTCTCTCTCCATTCTTCCATCCTCAATCCATCCATCCATCCATCCATCTCTCTCTCTCTCTCTCTCTCTCTCCATTCTTCCATTCATCCGTCATTTTCTTGGGAAGGTTTTTCCAGAAATGGTTTGCCATTGCCTCCTTTCTAGAGTTGTGAGAGAGAAACTGGCCCAAGCTCACCCCAGATGGCTTTGCAACTAAAACAAGACTGGAAATCATGAACTCCTGGTCTCTAGCCTAGTGCCTTAACCACTACACCACACTTGCTCTCTCTAAGTAACAAGCCAGCAATAAATCCAGCTGCAGAAAGCTGGATCCTCATGTGGTGCACCATGGTTGAAGAACAGGGACTTAGAAAGGCCCAGGGATGTTTTTCTTTTAGTCTCCGGAATCTAAGAAGATTTGCTTCTCTACTTAATGGAAACCGACAGTTTTAAGAAAGTCGAGGAGAGCGATAACATATTTGTACTTCCCTTCACTCTCCAGCAACAATAATCGAATCTCCCCATGTGAGACGTGACAGGCATCCAATTTGCTGCCTAGAAGTTGATTACGATCCTTCCATGGGTAGCTTCCATACCTGCCCAACCTGTTCATTCTTGGCTGCACACCTGCCATATCTTCTTCTTCTCCTGGTAGCTTTTCTGTTTTTAAAAGGACAGTTAAAGTATTAACCAATTTCATATAGTTGTTAGCTCCACTGATCGGTGAAGGAAATTAAAGCCACAGCAGAGTTGAATTTGCTGGAAAGAAAAAAAACACAACCCTATATTTTCCCATTTGTCTTGTAGTACAGGTAGTCCTCAATTTACAACCATTTGTTTAGTGACCTTTCAAAGTTACAATGCCACAATTATGACCATTACGGCATCCACATGGCCACATAATTAAAATTTGGACACTGCATCTAATTCATATTTATGACAGTTGCCCCGGGGTCTTGTAATCCTCTTTTGTGATCTTCTGACGTGCAACCATGTTACAAGTTTAAGATCATCTTTATTGTCATTTTCCTGTATGCACAATAGCACACATTAAAATGAAATTCCGATGCATCGCTCTCCAAAGAAGTAACCACCAAACAATGTCACCATCCTAAGAATAACAAACAACAGCAACAACAACAATATAACAACAGCAGTAGTCACCATCCCAAGGATAACAACAAGAACAATATCTGGATATCGAAACAACAAAGCTATGAGTGAAACATGTAACCGTGATACCCATTGTCATCAGGGCACTTGGTACCATGTCCAAGAATTTTACAAAACACATTAAGAAATTGCAGCTTCCTGCAATAACACCAGCGGACCAGCAAAAAACTGTGCTACTTGCAACATCATATATTTTAGGAAGATACTTGGTTGATACCCAGGACGCTGGCAGCAACCTGTATCAACCATTAGCACCAATGTATTTGTGACACATCTTTAAATGTTCAGTTGACTGAGTTTTATGTTTAATGAATAAAAGAAATCATCATCATCATCCAAAGTGCTTATGCCCTACCTACTTTTCAGTATCATATATTCACAAGGTTAATACCCAACTGTCAAAATACCTTTAGGTTTTTCAGCTATCTTTCAATGACTTTTGGCAAAAGTTAGAATTATCTCTATATTATATATGAATGAAAACTGGGTGCATGAATTCATTGTTAATATCTAATCTATTCACGCTTATACATAGCTCCATCTTCCTTTACTGCCTATTATATGTATGTATGCATAAACTAGTTCTAACCTTGAACAATCTTTGTAACTTAAGATATTATGAACTGATGCTCACCATTAAATTAAATCTAGTGGCTGCTTAATTTCCTTCTGCAGATGTTTGCAATCTGGAAAGTATCCATAGAGAATAATTCATCATTCCTGAAATTGTCTTACGAAAACATGGGACTTCTATCTGCCCCACCACTATCACCACACACAAATACTTTCCCAGGCAAAATATAAATTTGGGTATGTGAAGCATTCTGTTTCTAATAGTATTTTTAAAGCCAATTTTTAATTTTGTAATTGTAGATAAGTTTCTTTATAACCTACAAAGATGCCCAGGCCAGCGAGTGCATGTGATGCAGCAACAGCAGCAAGATCTACCCCTATCCTCTGGCAACTCTGCAAATAATTCCAAAGCTGTGTACCCTCCACCTTTTTACAAAGCCCCTTATCAGGACTTCAGTGTATCGCACGCTCATAGGGTGTCAGGTAAGTGTCATGTCAAATTTAGGAAGATTACATACAGTAATGAAAATTTCACTTTTAAGAAAGATACAAGTGTTTTAAATCATTTCCTTTAGTAGGTGGGGTGCAGAGGTGGGTTCCTACCAGTTCGGACCGGTTCTCTGGAACCAGTAGTAACTCGACAGCCTGGTTCGCTAGAACTAGCAGCAACCCAGGCCTGCCACACCCTAAGCAGGTTCGCTCGGCAGCACCATAGGCGCTGCAATCTTATTTTTTTGCTTCTGCAGATGTGCACAAGCTTTTTTTTTTAGTCCTGCACATGCATGCATGATGCGTGAAGCATGCCAGCGCATGGGGTGCATCCCTGAGTGAACTAGCAGTAGCAGGATCCGGAACCCACCCTTAGTGGGGTGGGCTCTTACTCTGAGATGTTGAAAGTAATCTAACCTTTAACTGAGGAGACACCATGATCAATCTGCTCAACAAATAAGTTGAAGTTTTTTCCATAAAGTCTCATGTAAATAAAGCTCAGTTGCTAGTGTCCTCTTGGACCTTGTACTGTTTTTGGCTGAAATATGGAAGTGGTTTGCAATTACTACCTTCTGGAATATTTTTTTTTCTTCCCAGTTCCCATGAATTGAGATTGCTATTTTTCTCTTCTCTCCTATTCCTATTCCTGTCTCACCTTTATTATTTTTACAAATAACGCAAGATGACAAGCTCATCTAATCCTCCTCCCTCCCCCTATTATTCCTCACAACAATCCTGTGAGGTGAGTTGGGCTGATGATTGGCTCAAGATCACCCAGCTGGTTTTCAAGGCTAAGGTGATACTTTAGTTCACAGCCTTTGGCTTTCTAGCCTGGTGCCTTAACTACTAGACCACGCTGTCTCTTTTAATTTTATTAATCTCTCTTACTTAATAAACTGGCTATAGAAAAATCTATATGATGGTTGATATAAGTCAAAAGCAACGTTGTTTTGTAAATAGTCAGAGGTGCTAGAAAACTGGAGAAGAATAAATAAATATTTCAGAAATGGAAACAGGGATAAGTGAGCCTAATGTCCCAAAGGTGCTTTTTCAAAAGACAACTGGACTTACTTTGGGTTTTTTTCCCCTTGAAGATGTTTTGCTTCTCATCCAGGAAACTTGTTCAGTTCTGATTGAATTATGGGAATGGAAGGATTTACATTCCTAGCATAGATAATTTATATACCTGAATTCCCACCATTCAGTCAAATCCTTCCCTTCCCACTATTCAGTCAGAACTGAAGAAACTTCTTGGATGAGAAGCGAAACATCTTCAAGGGGGGGAAAAGTTCAGCTGCCTTTTGAAAAAAGCAACTTTGGTAAAACATGACCTGGATAACTGAGAATCTCCATAGAGATTCTAATATTAACTGAGAAATGTTAGAATAGGTAGTAAACCGTCTACCTAGCATTTGAATCTAAAAACAGTTTCCAGACCTTTAATAGTTGTAACTTTTATAATACCGGTAGTTTTAATTGTGTGCCTCTGACTTCTTTGCTCACTTATAATGTCCTTTAATCCCTATTTAATTAACTATAAGAATATCACTTCACATTTAGAGGTAGAAATGTGTTTTTGATTTTTTTATAGTTTTGATAGCTTTTTTTTAAAACTTCTATTGTACTAATGTGACATTTTTTTAAAGTTCAACTCTGCTGCTAATACCCCTTAGGTATGAAATATATTGCTCAGCTTCTGTATTATTATTATTTGTTGTTGTTGTTTCTTCCCCCTCAGGAGTTGCAAGTCGTCTGCTTGGGCCTTCTTTTGAACCTTATTTGTTGCCAGAATTAACCCGATATGACTGTGAGGTTAACGTCCCGGTGATGGGCAGTTCGACGCTTCTGCAGGGAGGTGATCTGCTTCAAGCTCTTGACCAGGCCACTTGAGCAAATCTGGGTGACCACCACCACCACCCCACGGGCTGATACTGTTCCAAGCAGCTGCAGTTTAAAAATATATTTTTGCAAGTAGACAATTTCTAATACCAATTTACATTTTTACAAGATTTTACTTACTTGTTGAACTTGTCCACTTTACCAAATAGTGGCCTTTCTGAAAAGTTAACTCGCTTTCTTATTTGCTTTAAAAGAAGTATGCATCTACTGTATTTTTCCTTTTATTCCAATAAAGTGTTCCTTAGAAAATTTATATTATATTATTCCCCTTTGCTGTGTGTAATTTATATGTTCTGAAATTTCCTCAATATTCATGTTAATTTTTTTTTAAAGGCTTTGCGTGTGCTAATGCCTGTATGTAATACTTTGGCTCAATTTATTGTAACTGTGTCATATATTTTTTTTGCCAAAGATTAAGTGAAATGAATCTTTTCCCTGATGGTAGTCAGCACTGCCTTCTTCAAACAGAGGACCTATATGGCCATTCCCAAACTGTTTCTTAAATTTTCTAGTGTGCAAAAAAATGCAAGCTTCAATATTTTCACGAATTCAAAAATAAGAGAAAAATCTGTGTTAATTCTGCGAGTTAACTGCTGTGTTGCCTAATCCCTGTGAAAATAACAAATTGTAGTCTAATTTAACGTTTGGGTCAGTGTCCTCATTTAAAACTGAATGTTCCGGTAACACAAACAATCGTTTGCAATAGTATTCAAAGGCTAATGTATATCAGTAACAGAAAATGAAGCAAATGTGAGAATAGATCATTTAGTTCCTGCTTCCTCCGTAACATTGCAAATTATCTTAAAGTGCACTCACAGATCATGCAGCGTAGAAACTCAGCTTATCCTGATTTAGCTTTAAAGAGGGATTTTTTTGCTGTTGTGAATTGAAGAGCCAAAGCTATCTGGCCAATCCCTGCCATGGATTTAAACAATATGAAAGTTCCTCGCCTGACTTTAAGAGATCTCCCACAATTCAGTGTTTTCCTAAATTGAAATAGGTGGGAGAGTTGCTGGCTTTTTAGGTTTTAACCATGTATTTTGGAAAAGAATCCAAAACAATGGAACTATTGCATTCTATTTCATTTAGATCAGAATAAATTCTGCGGAATCTGTCTAATTAAGTCAAGAATTTAAAAGAGAATTGGGGATACTCATAAAAAATACTAATCACCTATATTTGTCTGGGTTAAATATTTATCACATACTGGTACTTTATAATATCTTTTAAGATAGAGGCTGAATTATGAATGCTTCTTTGGGATTCTTTTCTCCAGTTCCATCGTTTTGTTATGCCATGACAGGAATTGTCTGAAGGTTATCATTAATACTGCTAATTGTAGTTTATGCTTTTGTTTTTCCCTCCCAGCTAGCCAGCCACATCCTTCACACTACCAATTTGTGTTCAGAAATAAATAAATTTGCTTGCTTGCTTGCTTACTTATGCTATAGAAAGTATTCTAGAAAAGAGATTTTTGTCACTTTGTTTTAGTATACCTTAATGTTGATAATCTTTCCGTGCAAATAATCTTTTAGTAGGTTTTCAAAAGACCATTCTGAACTTTCGGAAACACTATAAGAAAACATGTTGGTGCTCAGGAATTTATTTAAATAGAAGGAGTCCATTTCATTCCATGTTTGCATTTACTGAGTAAACAGGAACAGCTGTATATTCAATTCAGTAATAATATAAGCTCAAGGAACGTAGCAGATTTAAATTTATTTATTAAAACCATAGAACAGATGTGTACAACCTGAGGCCCTAAGGTCTTATCAGGCCCCCAAAAGCTTTGGGCCCAACCCTTGGAGACCTCCCAAAGTTGTTACCAAACAGCAATATTTAATAAGACAAACAAAGTAAAGTTATTAAGTGTGCAAGTAGAGATCAGTTGTATTTATTATTTTAATTTGAATTCAGTTTAGATGCAAATGAAATGACATCATACTGGAGAGCTGCCGCCAGCCTGCCCAAGGTTCAGTGTGATGTTTGACACAGAAACAATTGCACACCCTTTGAATTTTAGAACAAGCTTTAGAAGGCCAAGGTAGAGACAGAGAATCAGGAAATGTGATGATGTTACCTGATGCTGAAGTCTCACCTGCTTAGATGAGTGCAAATTAGCACCAGTTGAATTTTTTTTTAAAAAACAGAGACTTTTCTTAGAGTAAAACTGGTTTCATTGGAGAATAGGGTTATGGGGAAACACTCCAGGGCAGGTTGTGGGAAGGAGTGAGGACTCTGTAACCCTGGGGAAAATCAGAGGGGGAAAAAAGTCCTGTTGTATAAGTGGAAGTGTACTTACATGGCATTAAATTCCACTCTTAGAAATTAAAACAGTTTTACAATATTTCTCCTTGTGCTCATTGCCCTCATAAAGAGAAATGTGTTAGTATTGAAGGCTCATTGAAGACAGTAGGGTTCAAGATGTAGCTAAGCTTTCCTCAAAGTCCTATTTATTATCTTGACTATCATTTACTACCTTTTGAAGGGGGAAAGGAGAGTTTCAGGCCTATATTTATTTGTGGTTTACTGCTGAAGTGCCTTAAATCGTTTAGTCCACATTTGCTACAAATGAGGCTCCCATACATGAGGAATATAAAACTCTGCTAGAACTTTGTATGTTCTTCATTGAAGCTATTAATGGAGTCCTTGTAAACCCCAAGCAGTTGCCTGCCTGCCTGCCTTACATAGAAGTTGAAGTTTTGACAAACATCAATGCTCCATCTAGCCAAAGCTAAGTTAATAGAAAAGGGGGAAAAACAGATTAAATGTGATGTAAATAGATTTTGCTTGCATTTTTGGAAAAGAGTTCTTCAAGCTAGGTAAACTCATGAAATAAGTTGTGTGCAGAAAGATTTTAAAGTGAAAAGTGTTCAGGAATGAGGTCTGCTCAGGGATCTTTTTTTTTTTTTAACCATTACACTTTTCTTTATTGATTTCATAATGAACGTGGGGAAAAGATTCAGAAAAGCTGTAAAGATGCCTTGGTTCTTTTTGTTCCAGGACATAATCTCTCCAGGTTGAAATACTCATACTCGGGAGGTTAGTCTGGTCCCTAAATTAGGATTTTCATCATTTCTCAACAGCTCACTACTTTGTGCCAAGGGCAAGCGCTTGTGAAAGAAAAGTCTGGAGCACGTCTTCCACTCAAGATGCTAGCCTTAACATTCTGCCCCTTGATGATTAGCATCTACAGGTGAGATTATATAAGGCAGAAGGAAAATCGGGGCCACTCAAAGCAATCTTTACAGCAAAGGATAAAAAGGTATAGAACTCCCCCAATTCCAGAAATTGTTCAGACTGAGAATTGAATCTTCTTCACAATTGCTGACAGGAACATCCTCTGTCTCATCTAAAAATAGCGGCAGAGGTGGCTTCCTACCAGTTCTAACCGGTTGTTTAGAACCAGTAGTAACTTGCCGATGACGTCATGGAGCCGTGAGCAGTTTTTCCGTGGCCGCCGCCATTTTGGATTTTGCTTCTGCACATGCACAGAAGCTATTTTTTATTGCTGCATGTGCATGCGCGAGGCGCGACCCTGAGCGAACTGGCAGCAAAACAATCCACTACCCACCCCTGGTCCAGAGTTGGGTTTCAGCAGGTTCTGAGCAGTTCTAGAGAACTGGTAGCGGAAATTTTGAGTAGTTTGGGGAACCAGTAAATACCACCTCTGACTGGCCCTGTCACTATCCCAAGTCCTAGCTGATTGGGAGGAAATGGGGATTTTGCAGTAACCTTCCCATGGAGTGGGGAAGGAATGGAGATTTTGCAGTATCTTTTCCCTGCCACACCCACCAAACCATACCCACAGAACTGGTAGTAAAAAAAATTTAAACCCACCACTGAATAGCGGCCTAAATTAGAAATTATTAAACAAGCAATCCAGAGACAAAATGTGGCCCATGCCTCTGAAAAATGCATATTCTAGGTTCACATGAAATACAAACCCAGCCATCAAATATAATTCTATACCTATATGATAGTAAGCCCTGCTGAAAGAGAAAGGACATAATTTTGGAAAGACATGTATACATTTGCATTTCCAAGTGTTTGCCTAAAGCCATGCAAATTTCAGGAAGAATTTCTCAAAGGGTAGCCATCATAATATACCCTTTTTCAACTTGGTGCTCTCCAATGTTGATTGCAACTTTAAAACCCACAATACTTTATATCAGGAGGATATCATGTGGAGGAAGACTGTGATAATACTTTCACAACTAATTAAGTATATGGCATAATTTCAGATCTGCAGGAAGAGTGTTTTATCAGAATATTGTATTTAAAAATTAGGATTTATGAAGCATTAAAATATTGTTTATATATAAATGCAATATATTACAGCTTCAGCTAAAATATATTTAGCAGCAAAATTGATTTGCTTAATGTGACTCTCATATATGAGTTTTGATTGGATCAGATTTTCAGTTATCATAATAAAGTTTTAATTTTGGAGGAAACATAAAAAATATCCACATTACGCTGCTAATCTCAAATAGTTCGCTTTAAATGATCCATCGGTTTACAGTGAATCTCTGGAGCTAAAGTGGTTGAAGCAAAACAGATCTGTTTGTGTTAAAGACCTGTATGCAGTGGTGGGTTGCTGCCGGTTCACTAGAACCGGTAATGTAAATTTGCCCCCGCTCGCCGAACCGGCAGTGACGGCCGGCTAGTCATGGCCCCAAACCGGTCCTCCAGCCTGAAATCGGTACTCTGGGACGCAATTCCCTTGAAAAGAACCCTCTGCGTATGTGCAAAGCTTTGCTTGTGCATGCGCAGAGGTTTTATACCCAGAAGTGATGAGGTGCGCGTGCGAGCATAGTGAGCGTGCGTGCACAAAATGTGCACTTCCGGTGCGACCCAAACCGGTAGGACAGGTAAGAGGAACCCACCCCTGGCTGTGTGCCTGAATGGCACTCATATATTGCTATTTTATTTTTATTTGTAGTTTCAGCATTCAAGTGTTTACCCTAACCTTTTACTAAAAATACACTGAGGGAGAAGGAGACCATGCTTATAATATTAACCATAACTATTGTCATAATTTTTTCATGTTCTCTCTATTGTTGAATTTCTTACTGATAATCTTGTAACTGTATGGCAACTTTTAATTCAATAAAGAAATGTATTTTGACACTGATACTTTATTAAAGATTACTGGTCCTTCCACGTCTTGTGTCTCTTGATTCTGGCAAAACAAAACATCAGTGGAAAGTATCTTTGTGAAGTGCAAGTATTTATTAAATTGTGTATAAGAATTAAGGTTTGCAAAAAAAAATAGACAAAAAATGCCATCTTGACAGCTAATCAAAAAGTACCCTCAGAGAAGTCTAAAATGAATCTTGTTTCATGTTGTATTTTTTTATTCTCTATAAAATTTACGTTAGGGTAGAATTATGCTTTTTTAAATGGCTTGAAATTTTCCATTAAACAACACCCATACAAACAACATATAACTGTTTACATTCCTTGATGTGCTCTTCAAGTTAAAAATATATTCCCCAGGAAATTCCTCCTGCTGTTCCTCATAATCTCTTCCTCCTCCCTCCCCCTTCCCTGATAAGGACCATAATTTCTTAATCAATGTACTATAACGTTCTGATTTTCAAGTACATATTTTACGGATAACACTATGAAATTCTTAAAATTCCACAGTATTACAAATTAATTTAATCTCAAATTCATTTCAATTTTCTTTTTATTTAATAAAACTTCCTAATATTGTCTAAAACTATTAAGAATTGGCTAGGGCACCAACAACCACATATGTTGTCTACTTTTATTATTGAATATTTTCAACTGGTCATGTCGTCTGTACCAGATTCAGTATTAAGTGCAGTTAGTTATTTCTCTATCGTGTTTCTATCCTGCTGTGCCTCAAAAAAGCCCAAGGTGCTGCATACACAGGCATGTAAGGACAAGTGTCTTGTACAGCTGAAAAGTTTTTCATAATACTGGGATAAGTTACCTGATTTCACCTTTGGACTTGTATAGCATCAACCATAATGGAAGATTTAGCACCTTTCTTTGACAGCTACTGACGTTCTGAATCATATGTTTTTAATTATAGAAAGAGAGAGAGGGTTTGACTTTTTGTAATAGGTACTCCATAAAAGCATAGATCAGCCACCATGGCTAGTCCTAAATCAGAGGTGGGTTCCTACTGGTTCTATTCGGTTCTATAGAGTAGGTAGTAACTCCACGATGACGTCACAGAGCAGGTTCTGTCAGGGGTTCCATGGGCGCCACCATCTTGGATTTTGCTTCTGCGCATGCTCAGATGCTAATATTTTGCACAGAAGCTAGTTTTTGACTGCTACGTGTGATCGCTCGCTTGCACGCTTTGCACGTCCACTCGAGGTACGCCCTGAGCAAACCTGCAATAAGAAGATTCAGAACCCACTTCTGTCCTGAATGCTAATGGAAGTTGGAAGAGGCACTCATTTTCCACTCCAGATACACACTGCTGGACCACATGGTTTTGAAGACCATATTAGCTCTTGATTCTATGAATGAACATAAACTAGAAAATTTATTGGGGGGGCAATAAATGGTGAAATCTTATGACCGGTAGCAGTCATGGCGGCTGGTTCAGAGAACTGGTAGCACCAGCAGCACGAGGCTCCGCCCATCCACCTGAAAACTCTAACTTCCGGGTTTTTATACCCTCTGCACATGTGCAAAGCCTTCTGCACATGCGCAGAAGGTGAAAACTTGTACCTGACAAGGCTCGTGCATGAGCCTTGTCCAGTGCTGCGCACCGGAAGCATGCAGACTTGATTAGATTTTTTTTTTAATTACAGGAAAACCTCAATTAATAGTTCATTTGGGAGAAATCTACATGATTTGCCCCACTTTACATAGTTTGAATAATTACATAATCTATTTTGGTGTTATTTGCAGTAAAACCTCTATTTAAGTCTATTAAATGAAGAGTCTATTAAATAGGAGAGTAATCCAAGCAAAACATGGGTCAACTACAGCCATAATTAGCTAAGCCAAGAATCATTAAATTTACCACACATCTCAGTATAGCATAGCATAGAAGGCTTTATCTCAGGCCTTATCACACGCTACTGATGGACACCTTTTGGTCTAAAAGGTGCCCATCAGCAGCATCAGAGGTGGGTTCCTACCGGTTCGGACCAGTTCTACTGAGTAGGTAGTAAGCCGCTGGTGATATCACGAAGCCGGTTCTGGTCCGTGGACGCTGCCATCTTTTTTTGGGGGGGGGGAATGTTTTTGAATTTTTTCCAGGTTTTTTTTTCCTTCTGCGCATGCGTAGAAGCCGAGCTTCCGGCACTGCACATGCGTCACCATCTTATTTCCGGCCTCTTTTTTTTTGACAGTTTTTGGAAATTTTTTCCTATTGCGCATGCGCGCACCCACCCAGCGCGCCCATGCGGGAGGCAGCGAACCAGCGGCGAGGTAAGTTAGAACCCAACCCTGAGCAGCATGTGATAAAGCCTGAGATATCTTTATACCACATGTCTTTACACCAAACTGAACTTGACACTTCTCTTCAGCAGAGGAGTATCTTCTGATGGCTCTTAAAACTGAGGATTGTGACTCACTCTAAGTCTTTTAATGGAGGATTATCTGCTATAAACCTCTTGGGACCTTATGCTTTATCCTATATAGCATCTTTAGATGCAAAAAAAGGGGGAGGACATTTTTCCAGTGGGAAACCAGAAGGAGAAAGACAACATATTGTTTGATTCTTGGTGTTTTTTTTTTTATTGTACTACACCCAAGATACCATGCAAATAAATCAAAATAGGTAAAATGTTTAGCTAGGAATCTGGGCTAGGTTTAACTTGTTTTCTGCGTGGTACAAAGTTAATTCTCATTGGCTCATATTTCTATTTCTTTGTACGTTTCTTCAGGTTGAGCATAACAACATCAATTATCCTATAGATTTCTTGTGTAATTTGAATCCTATTCCAAATCCTTTATGAATTATATTCCAATCTCTTTTTAAAAAAATTTGTAGCTGACTAGTACCATCTTCTGGTCAATCCAGAGCTTTATATTATCTTTTGAAATTCATTTGAAGGGGGGGTGGGAAGCCTTTTTTAGAATGATCTGGAGAGCTCTATATTTTTCTACAGCACTGAACATTTATATTTTCATCTTTAAAATTACTGTCAGCTTGGCGAGGTAGTCCAGACAGGATCCACACCCAGATGAACTAATTATTTCATTGTAGAGCAACATTAACAGAGTCTTGCAATTCCTAAAGTAAATCTCTCCCTGAAGAAATTAGGGAGGGTCCCTTCCGAAATGTTTCCCATGCCCATATTTCTTTCTTGGGCTAAGCTGCCTCTTATCTGACTGTTCCCTAGCTGTGGCTCTTCCCCCCCCCCTATCTCCCAAGGTCATTCTCACATACCATTACAATTACTCATAAAAGTAGTTCTACACTTTATCTTTCAAACAAAAAGTTTCATGTTGGTCTCTCTTATGATATTGGGGGATGAATCCTCTGCTCACATATCTTTATACAGCAAGGCCAGGAGGTTGCATTAAAGGAATTACTTCCATTACTCCAACTCCCCAAGGGACCTTTCTGACTGGAAATTCTGAGAGTTAAACTGCAATATAACTGTGCTGGGAAAAGGCTATTTTATGGGGATTTTATGAAATTGTTAAGCAACTACAGAGTATCACTTTGACCAGGATTACACTCCCATCTCCCATATGTCCCAGAGGGCTGCATCCTAGGAGTCACAGAATTTTCTTGGCTGATTTCTGTAGCTTCAGGAAAGAAGACCGCTGAAGAAGAAGAAAAGCCATCTCTGGGCCTGAGAATTTAAAAGAGGATCCAGCTAGCTGACTGCCCAGTGCCCACCCCTCCCCAACTGGCTATATATTTTTCTATTTGTTGATTGGAGCCATTCATTTCGTTCTTTCAACTGCACACCTGCTACCTTTTCTGTGTGTTGCATTATAGATCTCCTTCCACAGAAAAACAAACTATTTCTAGAGCAGGAAAACAACCAGCTTACATATAGTAAAGGAGTGGACATTAATAAAAGGAAAGATTAAAATCAACAGGCATTAAAGACCTCCTACAAATTGCAAAACTCAATCTCTCTTCCAAGACAAATCCCAGATAGAGCAATAAAATGTATGGAGATAAGCTTCAAGTAAATAAAGCAAAAAGGGTTGATACAGAACAGGGGTAGCCTCCTGTTTTTTTTCTCCTGAGAAGGTTGGTCCCTGGCTGGAGAATGGACTCTTCTGAGCTGAGTGGGAAGCCCCTTTCTTCCCCAACCTCCCAATCAAGCAGAGCATGGCTGATTTCCAAGTGCCCAAAAAGTGGAGAGGACAAACAGAAAACCCAGTGAAATTCTGTGAGAAGTGAGATTTGATGTCTTACATGTAAAATGTATATTATTTATTTATTTATTTAATTAGTTAGTTTGTCAAACATGTACGAGAAAACAGGTCTAAGTATAAACATGGACATGAACACAGGAAATTATAGGATCACTACCCGATCTATGAATATCATACACTTCCAATTATCAATCTATCACCTTTGTTCAACTATGTTCTTCATCTATCTATCTCTTTCCACTGCCAGTAAACTATATGGCCATTTCTTTCTAAAGGGGGCATAAATCTTCTTTAAAAATTAGTGTTTTTTTTAAAAAAATGGGCAGATAGATTTGTTAAATTGTTAGAATGATTGTTTCACCTCCGTTATTTTTAAAAAGCTAACTTTCTTTACATATCTTTATGATGACTCTAGCTGACATCATCCTAGGTATGTGATTTCGATTAAATCGGATATTTGCTTCTGATTGCGATCTTGAGAAATATGCATTTCCTTTTCTTGTTTTATTGCAGTATTTATTTATTTTTGATGATGATCTGCATGGGTGTACAGATGAATGTGTGATCTAGATCTAGATGCACACACACGTTCGTACATAAATTGATATATGTATTTACATTTTTATATCATTTATAATTTTTATATATTTATAATTTTCAGAAGGTAGAAAAAAACTACTCTGGAGAATGATTGTGTGACAGAAAAGACAGGCACTTCCCTCTGGGCATAAGTGGGAAGGGGGTCATATTGCTTCATGTCTGCCCATCTCTAGTTTCAACCAGCACCATGCACTCCAGATATTCTGCTCAAAAACCAGCAGAGCAGGTTGCCCCTGATCTTGGTCCAGATAACATTTCTCAGAAATATTTGAGCATATCTCTACAGGAAGACCCTCACTGGAAATATATGTATTGGCTGGTCATTCTATTCCTTGTCCTAAATTCCACTGAAACGTTAAATTCCACTGAAACACTAAAATTAAAATCTTATGGCATCTCTGGACCTCTACATGATTGGATAACTGTGTTCCTGTCAAATGGGCAAGAGGTCAAAATAAGGAGCGCCCTATCAAGTCCTGCACCTGTCAACAGTGGTGTCCCTCAAGGCAGCATTCTAAGACCAACATTTTTCATACTTTACATAAATGACCTTTGTGATCATATTATAAGCAACTGCATTCTCTTTGCCGGCAATGTTAAACTATTTAACAGCACCTTGTAGATGATCCTCACTCTGTTAAGGACCTTGGAGTACTCATATCTAATGATCTAAGTACCAGAGCCCACTGTAACAACATTGCCAAAAAGACACTAAGAATTGTTAATCTAATCTTGCGTAGCTTCTTCTCTGGCAATATTACACTGCTAACCAGAGCATACAAAACATTTGCTAGACCAATTCTCGAATACAGCT